>JACDOX010000161.1:1246828-1420397 GCA_014549065.1 Cardinalis cardinalis | reverse complement strand
TTGGCTGCAGCAAACCCCATCCTGGCTGCAGCAAACCCCATCTGGCTGCAGCAAACCCCATCCTGAGTGCAGCAAACCCCATCCTGAGTGCAGCAGCCGTGGTACTCTAAAGAGGTCACTGTCCCTCTGTGTCCAGCCTTAGGGCAGGGCCTCCTGTCCAGGGCTGGGTGCAGCTCTGGGCTCCACCAATTCAGACCCACGGGAAGGTCCTCGAAGGCATCTGGAAAAATGCAAGAAGGTGTCTGGTGGAAGGACTGGACACCACGGCCTGTGAGGAGCTGCTAAGGGCTTAGGGATTGCCTAGTCTGGAGAAAAGCAGCTGAGGGGCAAATTCCTTGCTGTCTACAGCTTCCTGAGAAGGGGAAGTGGAGAGGGAGGTGCTGATCTCTTCTCCCTGGAATCCAGTGACAGGATGTGTGGGAATGGTTCAAAGCTGCACCAGAGGAGGTTCAGACTCGCCATTAGGAAGTATTTCTTTACAGAGAGGGTGGTCAAGCTTGATGATGCCCTGAGCCTATCAATGTGTAAGGGGCAYTTGGACAGAGCCCTTAAGARCCTGCTTTACCTTTGGGTCAGCCCTGAAGTGAAGCAATTGGGCTAAATGAATCTTGTAGGTCTCCCACAGCTGAAATATTTTATTTTCTTCTACTCTGCTATTCCAAGGGTTTGGGTTTTCAGGAAGCTCTATGTGACACCCATGTACAGGAAATAGTAGCTACCCAAGTAAAAAGTTCCTTAAGTGAAGGATCTGTTCCTTCAAGCTTTTAGGTTCTAAGTTCTGGCCAGGGACTTTTATTTAGGCTGTAAAAAACTGAAAATTACGTTTCTTTTCAAATAGCACTTAAGCACAAACACAGAAAAACTACACTGGTAATAGAGTGTGTATTATTATAATATTTTGTGTACAGATGAAACTAATTTTAACATTTAAAATTATATTCTGTGTAAATGCAAAAGGAAGACTGATACCCTTCCATTTTTAACAATAAGCTGTGGGAGATTCTAGGCACAACTTCCTACATATTTATCTGATATGTTAAACAGGAAGAATTTCACTTATTTGAATATGTGATCAATCATACATTCCCCCTTTTTATGTCTTAATAAACTAAAATAATTTAAAAGTTCTGATAACTGAAATGTACACTATCACTCCCACTGCAATTCCAACTAAACCATGTTAGATGTTACACTACATGTAGGAACACTAATCAGTTTGTACAGTTACAAACATAGGCAGTGACTAAATTAAGAGCATTGTAGATTGTGAATTTCTTCAATTTACTTTGTTAGTGAGCTAAACCACTGCCATATACTCAGACAAAATCATTAAAGAATAAGGATATTCTCCCGAGTTTAAAAACTTTAGCAGTTTGTTCCCAGTATGTGCATCTACAATGTAATACTTACATGATCTACTGATTTGGAAGTTATTGACTGTTTTTGCTAGGTTATGTCTCAGTATTCATTAACATGTTACTAGATAAATAAATGACACGTAATAGTCTAAGATGCATATAGCACAGACACAGCAAACACCTATTCCAAACCCACTTTGCAAAAAACTCCCTTCCTCTTAGGAAGAAGAAAGAAATAGTGCTTTTCCACAATCCAACTAACAATTTCCATGATCAACTAACAATTTAACAATTAGTATAAAATGTTATCGTAAGTTACTCTGAGGAATTAAAAAAAAAGAAAACAATGTGCAGAAATTGAAGTCCTGAGGTTTAGTGAATAATCTGGGTAGCCTATAACTTTTTTTCTTTATCTGCTTGCATTTGTACACCACCCTCCACCAGCAGCAGGGCAAGCAGGTGGTATCTTAGTATTCAATACATTGTTGCAACATCTTGAAAAAAGATAGCTACTGTCTCTTTTTCCACAGGCACCTCTCATTCACAATGCCCTTTATCCACTTTCAAAGGTTCACCCTTTCAGACTTTAAAGGAACTGAAATTCTAAAGCAGCTATCATCACAATGCTCCATTATGAAGGAATTACTAATTCATCATATGTATACAAGAAAGACTGATTTGGTGGTACAGCTAGCTAAGTCCTGGGTACTTGTGGCAATTGTGCCTACCCAAATAAGGCAGAACAAATCTAAAAATACAGGATAAATGAACACAGGCTTTCTGAAAATGTGACAATTGCGGCCTTTTAGGATGCCACAAACATGCATGGCTCATGTTGGCTTTCAATACTATTTCAGGACAGAGTATTCATGTATGTAATATTGCTCTCTGAAACCTGCACCAGAGGGTTGTCTTAGGCAGACAAGCTTGCTTACAAGAAACAAGCTTGAAAATGAAATTATATTGACCATGCGAGGAGAGCTCCAATCTAGTCTGTATAGCTGGGAGACTTAAATCTAAAAGATTTGCATTCCTGTCAATAGAAAAAGCTGTAGCAACACCTGCAAACAGATTCTGTGAAATTTTGCTCAAAATATTGAAACAATACTATGAAAACAGACAGAAAGATACTTCTTTAGGTCTGTGGAATGAAAGAAATGTAAATATGTAGAAAGAGAAGAAGAAAAAAATATGTAAAATTAGTACAGTATATTTCATAAAGCTGACCTTAAAAGAATGCTGATAAACCTTAAAGACTTAGAAAAAGAAGGGCTTTTTTTTATTTCTAAAAACTCCCCTGATTAAACTGTAAATATGAAAATTTAATATACATAACAGATACGGGTCAAAATACCTGCTGCAAATGCACACTACCAGTAGTCTACAGGTACATAAAGCATGCATCCTGACTAATGAATACAGCATGTTCTCTAGTGATTATAAAAGAATACATGTAGTTGTTTGGGAGAAAAAGCACACCTTGCAGTCACAGACTGGAAAAATAAAAAATGCTTGCAGTTAAATCCAATTACCTTTTCCTTCCCAAATTTTAAAATGTAATGTTATTGCCCAGGTCCCAGGGGACCTTGACACAATTCAGGCAGGCTGATGCAAATCTCATGAAATTCCATAATGTGAAGTGCAAGGTCCTACACTTGGGTCACGGCAATTCCAGGCTACAGGTTGGGTGGAGAAGTGTGAGAGCAGCCCTGCAGAGAAAGATTTGGGGGTCATGGTTGAGGAAAACCTCAACAACAGCTGGCAAGGTGAATTCACAGTCAAGAAGGCCAAACATGTCCTGGGCTGTATCCAAAGCACTGCTGCCAGCAGGGCCAGGGAGGGGATTCTGTCTGCTCAGACTTCACTTGCAGTGCTGCATAAGCTCTGGGGTCCCAGCACAGGAGGAACATGGACTTGTTGGAGCAAGTCCAGAGAAGGATATGAGGTTGATAAGAGAACTGGAGCATTCCTCATGAGGACAGACTGAGGAAGTTGTGTCTGTTCTGCCTGGAGAAGAGAAAGTTATGTGGAGACCCCACAGCAACTTCCAGGATCTGAAGGGGGCCTATAGAAAAGATGGAGATGGGGAGAGGGACTCTTAATCAGGAATTGCAGTGATAGGACAAGGAGTAACGGGTACAAACTGAAAGGGGAGAAACAAGGGTTGGATATTAGGAAGAAATTCTTTACTGTCAGGGTGGCGAGAAACTGGAACAGACTGCCCAGAGAGGCTGTGGAATTGCCATCCCTGGGGCTGTTCAAGGCAAGGCTGGATAAGGTCTTGAGCAACCTCATCTAGAGGGAGGTGTCCCTGTCCATGGCAGAGGACATTAGACTAGAGGATCTTTAATATCCCTTCCGACAATCTATGATTCTATGTTTATCTTCTTTGCTAGATGTTCTCCAACATAGGGTCAAACTGACTAATCTACCATCTTTTCTGTAGATCATCCAGTTATTTGTATACCTAGTGTCTCTTATATACATCTTCTAAACCTTTTTCTCTGTGGTCATTTTCCCCATATTTGGAAAACAAATAAAAAAATCCCATATAAAAATCTGTTGTCAAGCTTGTCATAAAGACTTTAAAAACATATTTCCACCTAACAGTGGAAAACACAAGTAAATACATCAGTTATTCACACCAGAGAAACAAAATAGATAAACTAAAAAGAAAATTCAACTCAGATTACTATTAAAATCAAATCTGAAAGCATTTATGGCATGACAGCCTTAGACAGAGAGGGTGGCCATATTAGGAAGAATGTTTATTTAATAGAAACCAAAGAAAACCTGTAGTCCTTCAGAAATGATGCATCTATGCCATTGACAACCAGACAGTTTTGAGAACATCATCATGTCAAGTCTCCTGGCATCCAGTTTATTACGCATTTTCAAACAAAAATAATTAACACAAATTCTTCCCATGGATTGAAAGTTATCTATTTTTGATATCTTATGATGAAAAAATCGCATTTCTTAAAATCTTTTCAAATCAGAAACTGGAATATTGCATTGGAATAAACCGAGTTTCCAACAACTCGGTTTTTTGATAAACAAATACCAGAAATAAACATTAAACTGCCAAAATTGAAAACACTATAATTGCTACAGGGCTTTTATGGGGAAGACACACTAAAAGCCAATGAGGCCAGCCTGTATCAGAGGAGAAGCAAGGAGCATAGACAGATGAAGCCAGAATCTAGTTGGGGTAGGTGTAGCTGACCTTAGTAGCAATCATTCTCCCTTTCTCCCCACATTCCTCGTCTTGTGAAGATCGCATAATCTCAATGCAAGACTTTCCAGTGTAGCAGCAAGGTACTCAAAGGGACAGAGAAACACAAATTATTTTGGTGACATTGCTACACTGAAACCTCTGGAAGAGAGGGGGAGAAGCCATGATGCTCCATAGCCTGAAGCAGAAACCAAAGCAGGAGATTTATCAAGGCACAAGATGCACCTGATACATTTTTTTCGCAAAAGCCACTGTAGTCAGTTGCAGAAATGATAAGTAAATATCTTGCCTATTTATGATGTCAGACGAAATGATCTAATAATCCTTTTTGCATAAAAGTCTGTGCACCTTTGATTTGATCGGAAATGTTTTATTTTATGCTAAAATGTATTTAGCTACCTCAAAATTACCACAAAAGTCAAGAAATGGAGGAGGAAAAAGCTCATGTACCAAGAAGGAAATTAATACATAAAATCTTACCTCAAACTAAAATCCAAATTATAACCTTTATGCCTTTATGTAAGATGTGCTAGTTTTCTGAAATAGTTAGAAGACTTCCACTAGAATTGTATTATCAGGATATGGTATTTGCATTGGGTCTTCTTACTTCTTGTTGTTTTCTCTCCAATAATTACAAAATATTTTCAGCAGGTATTATCCTTCCTTTGAAGTTATTCCTTTGCATGCTGTGTTTACTAGCAGAACTAATAGTTCGTGGGGATACATTATATACATATACATATATATTTTGTTTTTATTTTCATGCAGATTTAGATTTACACTGAAATAGGATGAATTTCTGTAACAGCATGAGTGGAGACCTCCTATGGTTGGTGATGACTGCTGAATGACAACTGTAAATTGAGGATCAGTCACAAAGCTTGTTAGCAAACAAGACTAATAGATGGGAGCCTCTCACTGACTGACAAGCATAACAACAAATTTATCACTAGAAACTGTATGAATTTTTTAACCTTGTGATATTACGAAATATGGTGATTACATTACCTTTTTTCATCACAAGAACAATCTTTAGGTGTTTACATATGGGGAAAAAATGGAAGGTGATTTATATTTCATTAACATGGCAATCAATCCAATTTTTTGTAGAGTCCCTTAAACGTAGTGGTTCCTATTTAATGAGAGCTGCCAGTAAACCAAAGAGATGACTCTTTCATGCAGGTTTCAACATGCAAATTTGTTTCAAACAGACATCCAGCTAGGCTAAACCAGTTCTTCTTCAATGTAATCACACGCGTTCTTGACCAATCCACAAACATACTCACATGAAAATGATAATTTTGGAAATCTGCTTATCTACTGAGCATCTTACATAGAAGTTCTTATAATCTGAATGCCTTTCTGGTTTTATAAAAAAAAATCTTTTCAGCATGTAGAGAAAGTAGTTTCATAGGCTAGCAAAGGGTATAATGGAAAAAAGCAGTGAAACCAATGGAAAAGAAAAAAGTAAAGAAAAAGCTAACAAAAGTTTTTCATGGATACCAACATAAACCTTTACTGTATATATGTTGGAATAGTTTTGAGAGAGCATAAGTCTTGATATTTTGGCTATAAAATCAGTGCTACTGCACGCTGTAGCTTAATAAGGACTGCTTTCTTGTATGAATGTTTGACAGAAAATTAAACAAATTAAATATTACAACCAAAATATTAGCTCTTTATTGAAATTTTGAAGCAGAACTCAGAATTACATTAAACCATAAAGAAAAAGTGAAAATAAAATTAAGTTTAAAAGTCTATCTTTTATTGAATTCTGTATAAAACAAATAGCTTACCTGCTGAAGAGTAAATCAGATCTTTAATTTAATTTATCTAAAAGACAGTTAATCAAATTTACCTATTTTATATATTTGACTTTTAACCTGAAACTCTTGTTTCTTCATTTCTTTTAACTTAAACTAAATGTATCAGAAAGAGTTAACATCATTCATATAATAATTTGCTTATTAAATAATGTAATGATTTGATCAGTGAGGGTGACAAATGACAAAACAAGTGAAGTTATCAGCTGAAAAGAGTAAACAGAACTAATACCTCTATGGCAAAATAAAGAGAACTTGTGATGATCACATATATTAATAAATAAATTCTTATTAATTTCTATATCCTTTTTCTCTACATGAAAATTCTCCAAATTAAATAAAAACTGGGAAAAAATTATTCTAGCAAAACAGTCTGGATACAGGTTATTTTGATTGCTCCAATATATTCTCTACACAAGAATGAAAAAAATTATGATGGTAAAGATCAAATGAGGATCACAACTGAAACAAGCTCTATCTATCAAAGGTGCAATCCAATTAAAGTATTACATGGCTCTATTTCACTCAGTTTAGTTATGCCACCTAGTAAAATTAAAACAGATGTGGCGCTTTCAAGTAAGCTTAAACTGAACCTTTAGTGTTTCAATTCATTCTTGTATGTTTCAGCTGAAACACACCTAGCCTAAAATTATTATCTAAAATCATGTTATGTCCCACTTCCTTAGCAAGAAATGTACTTCCGATGTACTCTAATGTATCATTCTTATAGAACTATACTATACAGAGGAAATAACACACTAAGAAACAGAGGAAATTGTTATAATGCCAAAATGCAATTTAGTAACTGTTGTTTAACTAGCCGTATTATCTCCTATTCTTAACAGTGAGTTGACATAGCAGTATAGAATTTATTCTGCGCAACTAAAACAGGCTATTTTACTGACACACAGGGAAAGAGAAAAATGCTGCTGAAGCCATGAACTTTAGCTTCCATTCAAGGTTGGCAAATTCTACTTTTAATTTTTGAAAAAAAAAAAATCAAACCGATTTTTAATTTGCAAAATACTCTATGGCGTTCTGACATTCAAATAATTCTAGGATTTTCAGCTTCAGAGTAACTCTACTACTCTTCATTTGTGTTTACTGGATACATTTAAGCCTCAATTGTTTTCAGAGTCAGTTAAGCATCTGAAAGAGGAATGACACTTTTTTCAGAAACTCTGTTCTTCTATTAAGTCATGCAAAATACAGCGAAATGTTAATATACACTCTTTTTTATAACTCAAGTACAAAATTCTCTGTTGCTATGAAATCCCCCCTTATGTCCAGGTGGGATAGTTATACTATTCATTAATTATGACTCTTCACAATTTTTGTTTTCCAGAAATAATACTGCATGGGTTTTTTGGATAAAGTAATAATTTCCTGCATGGTACCAAAAATTGTATTTATTCATACCAATCACTTTAGGATTCAAATTGGAGAAAATTTTCAGATCATCTAAATTATCCAATACTTTTACATTCGTTCCTAAAAATTAAGTCCCCCAACTTTTTTGCCTTTTTGAATATTGATGAATCTGTATTATTACTGATGCTTTATCTCCTTTCTATATCTTTAAACTGCTGCTACCCTATGTTTCACAATTCTCTTCCTCATTACTTTCAAATCTCTATGTGCAGACTAGAATACTCAGAAGCATGAGGTAAAAGTACTCCTTAGGGCAGCAAAGGTTAGCGTAGTAGAAACCCATTTTCCTAACTAAAATACAGGCTGATTGAGTAAGTTCTCAGGTAAAGTTCTCCATGCTCATGTTTACGTATTCACAATATTCTATACCACAGTTGTAACAGAATGCATCTTCCCATAGCACTGTCAGACATTCCCAAAAGAGCTTTTAATCTGAACACAATTTAGAGACACACCACAGATAAGTAAGAATGAAGTGTTAAAACATATTACCTTGATATTCTGAACAATGGGAAATTTTTTGAAATAAGCTACCAAAACTGTACTATTATCAGGCAAACAAACTGATTAAATGCAGGGAAGTTAGATATACTGATCTATAACTTTCATTATTTAACATTTACGTCCAACAGTTACACTCAATAACACTGTATTTTTCTTACATTTTCAAAAAAATTACAAAATGTTTAAATGTAACATATGTAATGTAATTACTGACAAGCTGTCAAGGGAAAGGTATGCCTTCATGATTAAGTTCTCACAGTATTCTTACTCCTGTATCTTATACATATATAGTGCTTCTTTCACAAAAAGTACCATGTAGTCCTTATTCTGACAACATAATACCGCAATGCATTCTGTCACAAAAACCGTGTCAGTCTGCAAGAACATCTGAGTGACTAAGAGACTAGTCTCAAAGGTTTTGCATCATTCTGAAATACTTACTGTCGCTGGGGAGGCCCGCGTTGTGTGAGTCACTGTATGACCAGAATTTTCCATTGAATTGCCAATCAGATAGGTCCCTCCTGAGCTGCTAATGAGTTGTCCTCCTGTTACGCCCATCTGAATCCCTCCAGTGCCCACCATGCTATGAGACGAGACCACTGTTGTCACCTGTGCAGAACTTCCTTGAGTATCAAAATAATTTCCCCCAGTGTTTTGACTGTACATCTGGGTTTCTGTGTAAGGATAAGTTGTTGATCGGCTTCAAGAAAAGAAAATAAAAGAAAAGGAAAATACATTATTTGTATTTCATTTAGCTAAGGGTAATGTTCTAACTCTAGAAATTGATTTACAAAAACTAAAATCAAATAAAATAAGATTGGCAAACAATCCCTGTCTCCTCAGAGAATAACAGTTAATCAAGCAAAAGATTTAAATAACTAACTTGGTGTCAATGGTGGGCCAATGAACATTATAGAAAAACTGTCAGTCTTACACGAAGAGGAAGAGAGAATGGAGCAACAAAAATCGAAGGCAGGCACATAGAGCTAATCTAATTATTAATATATTGCAAAGTAATCTACAAAGCTCTGACTGCATCAACATTTTTTTGAATTTGAGAATAGAATTTTGATTTCAAGTTGGATGCTATATGTTTTGCATCATGTGTAGTCTGCAAAGTTACAAACAATTCATAAAAATGTCAGCTAACAGAGTCCAATGTTCAAGAATCCTCTGTTGTCTATTGTTTTTAAATTCACTGAAGCTCTTGACTGAAGCTTGAAAATCTGAGTCTGCTGGTATTTTGGGAAATGCAGTTATTTTTACAGGGCGAATTCAAAATTAGACATGAATCAATGTAATGATAAAAAAAAGCATTTAAGAAATAAAACCAAACCAAACTGTAACTTGTAAAAACATTGCAAATATTAGAGAAGTTAAAGGAATGCAACAGTAACATTTTAAAAATAATTATCAAGTACGAAACATTTACCTGTCATAAAACATTTCACCCTAATAAACTACTCAGCTACTGAAACCTTCTATCATGTCTTTCATGTTCTTACTTACTTATTTTGAATCAGTATTCTTCATGTGTTATAATCTACTTATAATTTTTGAATTTATATATGTTCCCACAAACTAAATTTTATATTTAACTCTATATATTTCAAAATTATAATAAATATAATTAATTATTTCAAAGACTGGATCTTTGTATGTTGACAAGCATGATAACAAGTAAAAATCAGGCAGCTTACCCAACCATTAATTTTCTTATTTAAGCACAAAAATCTGTAACATTTCTTGTAATCCACAGGGATTATCAATTTATATGGCTTGTAACTAAACAAGTTAAATAAAACACAACAAGCAAACAACAAAACCCCAGACACTTTTGTACAGAAACAAAAGAGGTGGATGCAGCACTCATGTTTTTTGCAATAAACTGATGATCTAGACACATATGCAAGAACCTGAAGTCAGATCATTCTTCTCCTTTAGCTATACAATATTTATTTTTAAATTAATATAGAGGAAAAGTCAAGGCAATTTACTGTTTTTTATTTATGAAAACTTTCGTAAGATTACCTAATTAGTAAACAACAAACCCAGAAATTATAATTTCTTGTTTACCTTCAGAAAAGCATTACTTCTAAATGATTGAGGAACATAACAGTGCCTCATCAACAACCAAAGTCAGAAATTTTGCTTTGTTAACTATGGCTACAACAGTTTCTCTCTTCCCCTGCCAAGGCTTCTAGAATCTCCAAACTTAAGTTTCAAAATCTGAAATGTTTCATAAGCCTCATACTACCTTATTCCCTCTTACCCCTCTTTAAGCTACTTAAACACTTTCCATTTTATTTTGACTATTTCAAAAACCTCAAGATCAGCTGCAAAAAATCTTGAAGCTAATGCAAAAGAAGTGCCTTGCAGTCTGCTGAAAACAAAGCAAAATAGTTCTTTGTGGGACTAATGCTCAAACAGACATTTAATCCATTAACCTTTCTTTTGAAAGTTAAAATCAGCTGATCTTTGCATTGCAAAGATTTGAATTGCAAATACATACAAACCCATGTATGTATTGAGGTACTGTGCAGGTCCTGCTTAATCTGTCCTCTCAAGCCAAGGTATCATGGTGGTACCTTGTCGTAACTTCGGGATACTGTTTATCTTAGAACCATAGGAAAGCTCTACTGAGTTGTTAAGGTGCCAAAAAAAAAATCAGTGAATGCTGCCATCTCCATTCCTAAATCACCTCCCCATGTGCCACATCTAGATGTTTTATGAACAGTTCGAGGGATCATGGCTCGATCRCTTCCCCACACTGCCTGGTCCACTTCTTGATCACCCTTTGCAGCGAAGAAATTTCTTCTTAATGTGTAACCAAAGTGCCCCTGGGTGCACCTTGAGGTCACTCATCTTGTGTTGAGCACAATAACCACTAGGAGAGTGGATGTTCCCTTTATCTTTATATCTGTGAACAGTGCTATGCAGCAGAGGACAAATGTAGGGAAATGTGATGTAGGCTCAGGGGAAACAATTCATGGAAAAGATCACCAAGTGACTGACACTGTAATTTCTCTCACAAGAGGAAAGAAAAATCTTGGTATCAGCTGTCAGTAAGGAAAGTAATGAAAGGGTAAGATCATTGTCCTTGCAATGCTGCAAGTTCTTGCTGCAAGTTCCTGCAACACTGTAAAAATAGACATGGCTAGAGGAAATACACTGTACAAAAGATGCAAGGACAACAACTCTCACTTGCAAAAGTGGAATTGAATATTGGAAGCAATGCAAATCCTAGAGAATACTTCCAATTTTGAAGAAAATTTAATCACAGATTTGCTGTGGAACAGGAGACAAAATATACGCTTGCTTTTACCTTGTTAAGGTATATCATAGGTATCATCTGTAGACCTCTATATCACACACAATCTCTAAATAAGGACTGATTGTAACAGAGCATCTATTTCTGCTTATAACAGTACTCTGTATCAGTGTATCAATGGGACACACATCAATGGATCTGACTCCAAGATAAACACACTCTTCCATTTGGTCCAACAACCAACCAGATTTTCTAGAACACCCAATCACTGGAGATGATTTAGCAAATCTTTCAAAACAGAGATCAACAGTGTACTTAAAAGTGAGATGAAACTATTATTACATGCAATAATRATTACAACTTAGCAAAAAGACATTTAATTTAATCAAAATTATTCAATCTGGAAATTTAAAATGCAGCTGAATAAGATTAATTAGAACGCAGTTTGAAGAAACCATGTTTTTAGAAAGCAGACTTAAATGTTTTAAGGTCATTGCACATGGTAACCCTTTAAAATAAAGTTGCAGCAAAAAGGAAAATAAATTCAAATACGGAAGTGATCTTCTATTTCTCCACAGCACCTGTAGCACAAATAAATTATACTTTCTTAAATAGCCTGACACATATCATAGTCAGTTGCTTACCACTGCAAAGGTTTTAAAAGCATTCTAGCATTCCCAGCTCTTCTCTCCTTTAACAGCTGCATATAAAATCACACAGGGAGTAATCTCAAAGTTTTCTTGCTCTTTATTAGAACACATTGATGATTAACTCTTGCTTGTGATAGCAGGAAGGCAAGAGAACCTGATCGTTCCTACTATTGAAACACTGTGAAGTTCAGTGCTTTACTAGAATGTGGCATTAGAAGAAAGCTTACTAGTTAGAAGTAAATTGAAAGGCTAAGTTGTTAGGCTGCAGTATCCTAGTTTCCAGAAGGCTGTGCAAACTAGATCATGTTTACCCTGAGAGCAAGCAACAAAAAGTCAGGCACTGTGTGAATTCAGATTAAGCAAGCCCAGAGCAGGTGCCTGATGTTAAGACGCCACACTAGAAATTAACAATACCAGCAAGAGCCAGACTAGCATTGAAAGGTACAATAATCCAAGGCATTTCATATTATGCCTCATTGCTTGCTTACATACATTTTATAATGATTTACAAAATATAATGTTAGAAATAAAAGAGATGGAGTTGTAGTAAAAAGTTGTTTAAAACACTTTTTTTTTTTCACATGAAACCAAAAAATAATTAATTTCATTAAGCGCCAGCATTACCACACAAATGAATTGCAATGTCTTACCCTACATTACAGACTCTAATTTAATGTTACTGAGCTCAACTTTTACAGACACTTCTGTCTCTTCAAAGATACTGACATTCTGAAAAAAAACCAACCACAGAACAATGGCACAGAAAGAGTAAACTTGTTCTTGTCCTCCCTTAGTTTTCAGCGTGCACACGCATACACTGGCAATAATTTATAGCCATCTGCACCCATGATCAGGTTCTATGTAAATATCCAATCCATTTGACCACTATGTATGAGTGTTCAACCTTAGAAAACCTCCAAACCAAGAAATTCTTTCATGTCAGATCAATATTCTCAAACTCCTTAAAGTTTTTAGGATAATTCTGTGGTCCTTAAGCTAATAGAGAGCTTCACAGAAACTAGAGAGAACAGAATCCTTTGTCTAATACTGAGGGAAGGCCTTACCATAGCCAGATTCTGGAGTTGATGTATCCTAAGCAAAGGGAAGAAAAGGAAGTGCCATACACCCTGAGACTGTCACAAGAGAACATGATACAGCCATTTAATTACAACACAGAGGCATTTATCAGCCATAAAAAGAACTGAGATCTTCAACACCTAGTCCAAGACCATTTTCCACATGGAAACAAAGCAATAAAAGCACATACAATGCACAGCTGCAGAAAATCATGCAAGCTGGGGAACATAGTAAATGAAAACAAAGGTACTATTCTATAAATTTTATTCTCAGATTTGTAATTTAGACAGTCAAAGAAACATTAATTACAAATTTCTAAAATTCTGATTAAGTACAGCAGACCTACAGTCCAAGAAATATGGTACTGCCACTGTTAGGAACATGTCAAAGGGTACACACTAAATCTGCAAGACAGTCAAGGAAACATTAATTACAAATTTCCAAAATTCTGTTTAAGTACAGCAGACCTACAGTCCAAGAAATATGGTACTGCCACTGTTAGGAACATGTCAAAGGGTACATACTAAATCTGCAAATCAGGAGTTGGGCCTGTCAGGCTCTTTGTCTAGGCTTCTCTGTCTTAGTCTAGAGTTTTGTTCCAGTAGTGATTACTGAACAATTAGATAAATGTTACTCAATCTTTCTCCATTTTATCTAAGCTTTCTATGATTGTGTGGTATGGTATAGGTATGAAACCTATAATTAAAATGCTGAGGCATTGCTCTAACAGATGTTAATATCAAATAGCTATTTGATATTATGGAATAAACAAAGACCCTAGATCAAAATTGTAGCAAAGAGAACCATGAGGTGGGATAACAGTATTGAAGAAGTATCCATTCTGGCAAAAATAGACCACATAAAACAAATTCAGATAAACTGTGGAAATGGAAACCAGTGAATACACTGATATGGATAAGGTATAGACTGTGCTAGAACACAAAAATAGCTGCAAGTGGAAAGTGGACACACTGTGTCACCCTCACCACCCATCATACACTGTCCACACATAACACCTGTGTAAGTGGTAAATTACTGTAACTCTCTCTAACTCAGACAGGAGCCATTCACCTTAGTATGCCTAAGGGTAGTAAAAGGAAAAGGATAATGCCAGAGAAAAAGGATAGATACTATTAACTAGTAGGAAGATAACAATTTTAACTGTATTGATAATAATTACTTTATTTAACTATTAAGATTTCAATTAAGGCAATAGTAAATTCTTGGGTTTGCATAAATGGTGCATTTTGCCAACACAAACAGCATAAATTGTTGTACAACAATTTGGTGAAGAATGTGGTTTGGATCCAATAGCAATATCAATCCTTGCACAATCCCAGCAATTAAAACCCTGTTTGCCGCATCAGAACTACCAGGTAAATGGCTACATTTTATTCATCTGTTACAATCTGTAAGAAGATAGTCCACGTTTAGTATATGGAACCAACTGAGTTCTTAACATAGGTGTTAATAGTCTTATTAACAGCAATAATAGTCTTCATATATCCTGAATAGCCAGGTAAGCCAGTACATGCCATTGCAACAACAATGCACTTTTGTTTCAGGATAGAGTGACATGCTTGACAAGTGAAACTGTTGCTAACTAGAGACAAATGCAGATAACATAATTCAAATATTCTCATATCATACAATGTATGTGACAAGTTGTGGGCTACACCCCTTGTATAATTACATTTCCTCCAATTATAAAACAAAATAACTATTAAGTGCAGACAAATCATGATATAAAATGTGTGGGAAGAAGTGTATTACAGGAATACAATTACACTTGACAAAAAATGTGAAACCTGACAAACTTCTTAGTTTTATAACGCAAAGAATTAGGCAACTTTTTCCTGATATATATTGTAACTGCATCCTCTGTTGCTACTGTATATGGATTTAAACCAGTGCTAGTTTGCAAGTGCTATATTTTAAAATAAAGGATAATTCTTTAAAATAAAGGATAATTCTTTCACAGAATTGTAGAATGGCTTGGGTCAGGAGGGACCTTAAGATCTTCTAGTCCAACTCCCCCCGTCATGGGCAATGAAAGCTTCCATTAGTCCAGTCTTGAACGCTGCCAGGGATGCGGCACCCACAATGTCTCTGGACAACCTTCTTCGCCACCCTCTGAGCCAAGAATTTCTTCGTAATATCTGTCTCATCCAATCTAAATCTCTCCTCTTTTACTTTAAACCACTGCCCCTTCAGCCTGTCATTATCTGCCTGTAGAAGTCCCTCTCCTACCTTTTTTGTAAGCCTTCTTTAAGTAATGGAAGGTTACAACAAAGCTTCTCAATCTGTCCTCATCTGTCCTCATAAGAGAGGTGCCCCAGCCCTCTAGTCATCTTCGTGGCTCTTTTCTGGACCTGCTCCAACACGTCCATGTCCTTGTAATTGCTGAGGACCTCAGAACCGGACACAGCACTCCAAGTGAGGTCTCATGAGAGCAGAGTGGAAGGCAATCTTTCATCAGGCGTGCTGCGACAATTTATTACAGAGATTGCTGTATGAATTAATGTCTTCAGGCTAACTATGATTTGCAGACTTCTTATTTCATTACCAGAGCAGTACTGCTGCTTGATAGATCACAGAACAATCCTATATCTGATTTTGAGTTAGAATTAAGATTTTGATTTATCATAAAATATATCAAACATATAATCATAGGAAGACTACCCAAAATCTGGTGTATAAAAGTATATGGGAAATATGCTTCACTATACAGAATCTTTGAAAAGTCTGAGTAGAAACACAGACTGGGTCCATTCTCCACCAATGAAATTACAATCTTTAGAAAGGCTAATCTTCCTGTAAGGATTGAACAACAAATTCCTTGTCCACTATACTGCTGCTCAAAACAACATAGGTAAGATCTCTGTAGGACAGAAAAACAATCCAGATTTGGTTCACATACTAAGAAGAGCTTTCCTCTTTTAAACCCTATTGACTGATTTTGCAGCAATTGACAGAGGGATTCCGACACAGAAATACAATAAAATAATGGAAACCTGAACACTTTTTATAACTGCCAAAATTCCCAACAGCACACATAAGAATTTAAAAGTAATGAAAATAGAAACTTGAAAAATAGCATATTTAAGAATGACCTCTTCTGGAGTCCAACAGGTTCTATCATGGTCACAATGACGTTACGCTGCTGTACATGTGTGCTGACTTTGGCTGGGGTAGAGTTACTTTCTTCACAGTAGATAGTACCAATGCCATTTGTAGCTCAAGTCCGAAACACACCTGTGTACTAGCTACTAGGAAGAAAATTAATCTATCCCAGACAAAATCAGTACAACAGAGAAGTCAAATGCATATTTAAAATACATTGTTTAGCATTTACAGATGAGAAGAAAATCAGAGAAGACAGTACATGAAAAATTAATAAATCAAAATGTGCTAGAAGATATGACCAAAGAACACTATCAGTATCAGCAACCTAAGTCTCTGAATCCAAATAATATTACTCTTTAAAACTGCTTTTGGATTACCATCAATAAATAAGTATCTTCAGACGATCAATAAGTTTCTAAATTGGTACTTCTTCAAAAAGCCAGTTAGAAAGCAAAAATGGTAAATGAAAAAATGTCACTGAGAAGCTCCTTTCCAAGCAACACACTCTACTTTCAAGTTTGAGCCAATTTCAAAGGTGGTATTGCTCCAAGCGTGTTATTAGACTAGGTAATGTCCAGAGGCCAGATCAAATCTAGATTTTTTTTTAGCCTTTCTTAGTTTGCATATTTTTTTTAGTCTTTCTTAGTTTGCATTTTGAAGAAAGAAACTTGATGATAAAAAAGCTTGCTCAGGAAAGCAGGAAATGCACAATCATGTGAAAACAAGATGTTAAAGAAGCAGCAAATGAGACTGTTAATTTTCTTCCTCTGCTTTTCCTCATTCCTCTGGAAAAAAACCCAACCTGATCTCATTTTATGAAACACACAAATGAAATTAAATTACTAGATAGTAACTACAGCTGCTGCACCTTTCTATCATTTGCCACTAGGATTGCAGCCAGAAGACAGAAGTCCCTGCCTTTTGCCCTGAGGACAGAAGCTATACTGTGGAGAGCTTTTTGGATACTTGGCTAGCTGAGAAGGGCCACGTACCACTGGTAAAGCATGAAGGACACAAAGCCTAGGAGTCCGTAGTCAGTGCCCAATGACAGGCAAGGACATGATGCCCTTGCTGCAACATGAGGATAGGGGAGAGAATCTTTTGCTGGAAACATGCAGTTAGTATCAGAAGAATAACCACAAGAATGTAGAAGTAGGCACAGTTAGTTGGTAAGTTCCTAGCCAATCGTGAGCTTAGCTTTGCAATATGTATGAACTTCATTAACTTCAATATAAATGTATATAACTTTCAATCAATAAATGAGATTTGCTGATCACCCATATTGGCCGTGTCGCTTTTCTCCCGCCGATTCTACAAAAGGGTGACCTGGCCGACGTGATACCTGTAACCACGGTAGATCGGTGAAGGAGTTCGGGTCCTTTGCAGCCGGGACGGTGAATAAGTACTGCTGAAAAAGGGAAAGATACCATGCCCCAGGTGACCTTAAAGAAGAGCCTGGCCAATATGTGCTGCCGAGACCTTCTAAAGGCTGCAACAGCGCTGACGAAAATGGAGAATCTAAGGCAAGCATATGATTTATTTATAAGCTTTTTATAAAAGCAGGGACTATAGACTTATAGACTTGGGAAAGGAACCTGATCAGATATGGATACCAATGAAGAAAGATACATTGACCTGGTACCTGGAAAACAGTATGGAATTACAAGAGGCACTGTTGGGAGCTGGAAGCGTGATTGCTACTGACGATATTCCCATTATACCATTGAACTGGGCAG
This sequence comes from Cardinalis cardinalis, assembly GCA_014549065.1. Classification (NCBI taxonomy): domain Eukaryota; kingdom Metazoa; phylum Chordata; class Aves; order Passeriformes; family Cardinalidae; genus Cardinalis; species Cardinalis cardinalis. Next base: position 1,402,186 of record JACDOX010000161.1, on the reverse strand, counting down.
GACAGTGGGGTTGGATTCAATGTCCAAAAAGATCACAGAAGCCCCTGTCGGATGCCATAACAGCCTACACGGATGTGGGGAGAAAATCCAGAACAGCTGCAGTGACCTGGCAGAAAGAGGGACAATGGCATCATCAGATCCTCCAGGCTTCCGAGTCGGATACTTTACGAACCATGGAATTATTGGCTGTTGTATGGGCTATGATGCATTTTTCTGGACCCCTTAACGTAGTGACAGACTCTTTGTATGTTACAGGAGTGTGTGAGCAAATAGAAGATGCATCTATAAAAGTCATTCACAACAGGAGGTTACATGAGCTGTTCATACAGTTACAGAAGGCGATTAAACTGAGAAAGCATCCTTTCTCTCTTATCCATATCAGAAGTCACAAGTGAGATGTTGGATTAGGAGAGGGTAATGCACAAGCAGATAAGCTAGTTTCAATCACTCAAGTGACTCCAATTCCCAAGAAGACTATGGCCAGAGAGGCACATTCCATATTTCATCAAAATGCAAAGGGCCTCCATAGAGAATTTCAGATACCTATGGAAGAGGCACGGGCAATAGTTAAAGCCTGTCCCATATGTAGTCATCATAATGGGGGCTGCGTGTTAGGTCTGAGAGTCAACCCAAGAGGATTGAAAACAAATGAGACCTGGAAAATGGATGTAACACATGTTGCTGAGTTTGGAAGGATGAAGTACGTGCATGTTACTATAGATACCTATAGTCATTTTATATGGGCTACAGCACACATTGGTGAGAAAGCAAGACAGGTAGAAAGGCATCTTAGTTGTTGCTTTGCAGTAATGGGAGTTCCACAGCGCATCAAAACTGATAATGGGCCTGTCTATTGCAGCAAAAGAATAAAGCAGTTTATGCAAATGTGGGGAATAGAACACATGACAGGCATCCCTAATTCCCCAACGGGGCAAGCAATTGTAGAGAGAGCTAATGGCACCTTGAAAAGGTATCTGGGTAAATACACAGATATTAGAGAGCCATAAGAACGATTGTTAAGCTGTTTATTTGTTTTAAATCATTTGTGTGTTTTTGGAGAAAGCAAAGTTCCTGCTGTAATCCACCACTACGTACAAGAAAAAGATAATGGGAAGCAAGATGTATGGGTCAAATACAGAGATCCTAAAACAGGACAATGGCAAGGCCCTGCCAAAGTGTTATATTGGGGCCGCGGATATCTTTGTGTTTCTACCCCTACAGGATCTCTGTGGGTACCTGCTAAGTGGACCCGAGCAGCTGTACTGGATGGAACACTTCAATCGACTGAGCGAAGAAGACCGTCGGAGAGTGGAGACTAAGCTGTTGATCATCCTTCAACCGATATTTCATAAGCTAAAAGGACAGTGTGATTTTGGCATTGATAGAGCAGCTGATTGGTGCAAATCTGCAAATAATATATTAAGCCTGCTTTCAGCGCTTTCTACTTTTGAATTTAAAGGGCCTAGGAATACAGCTTGTATTAAGTGTCAAGATAGACATTGTGCTGCACGGATATTGTCCTTTTGTGGAGGTTGTCAGCAAACTAAGTGGATGCATCAATCCCAGTTACCAGAGTTGTGGTGTAGGAGCTGTGAATTTCATTGGCAGTCGAACTCCTGGCAAAGAGAACTTAAAGCCTTTACAGGATTACCCGGCCTCCAGAGGTTAGTTATATGAATCTCCAGAACAGAAAATTCTTGCTTGGTTAAGGTGGGAAATTCAGCATTTAGTAGAAAGTGCTTTAGGGCAATTCCAATCGTCCATGTTACAGTCTAAGTGTGGTCGGGGTATTCCTCTTTCACATTGGAATGTGATAGGTCCGATTTCAGGAGATCAAGACCCTAACCAAGTGTGGGACAATTGTCTAAGAGACCTAAAGAGGTTAAGTCTGGGCAGATCAAGGAGAAAGAAGAGAAAAGGAAAGAAGAGACATTCTTAATGATTTGTGAGAGACATGGCTATTTACCAGATGCCTGGGTGGTTCAAAGCAATGCCTGGAAATATTGTTGCCTTACTAATCTTTGCTCTCTTAATAGATAGTGCAGGCGTCATTGAAGGAGTGGAAGCCCATTCAGTTTGGGTCCCACCTCAGCCTAAGACTAACATCTGGGTAACCACGGCAAACTTAACTAACCAGGAGGCTATTTGCCTGTCATTATCTTCTCCCAGTAATCCATTCTCAACCTGCTTGGTTGGATTACCAGCGGATCCCCGGCCATGCCCCTCACGTGTACCCACCTGCAAAACCAATGACGCTAAGGCAAGTGTAGATCATTGGGATCAATGGGTTTCTCGTTTTCCCATAGCACTGCAGGAACCCCAAGAACTGGAGCTGTTAGGTTCAGTTATGGCAGATGCATGTCTTAAGTTTTTCCATAAGAGCCAGCTGTCAACCAAGAACCATTCCACTATTGTAACTTCTAGCATGGCTGTCTACCGTAATGCAACAGCCTGGTGCAATTATACCACAAAGACTCTGTCAATCTCATCAAATGACCCTATTCAATCACCACGAGGATATTTCTTAATATGTGGGGACAGTGCTTGGCCCGGTGTCCCACCAGTGCTGCGAGGGGGGCCATGCACAATTGGACGGCTGTCTCTTCTTACACCCAATACATCCATGATATTAAATATGAGCCGCCGTCATCATCGGAATAAATGAATGGCTCATGCATTTGCTGCAGACTGCAAAGACGATGTGAAATTTTGGTCCCCGGGGCCCATAGTTGCAGCATCTTTCTTGACTCCAGGAGTATCAGCAGCAGGTGCACATGCTATTTTAAACAAATTGGGATGTTGGCTTGCTAAGCAAACCAATGCCACCTCCTTGGCACTTTCTAGCCTTTTGCTTGATGTTGATTCTATTCGCCATGCAACGCTTCAGAAAAGTGCTGCAACTGATTTTCTCTTACTCGCACAAGGCCGAGGGCATGTGTTGCATGAACCTTTCTGACCATTCACAGTCTACACACTCTCAGCTCTCTGAGTTGCGGAGGTTAACTGGGAATTTTCAGATAGAATTGGGCTTTGGTATTGATGGATGGCTCAATTCTTTAGGTCTGGGATCATGGTTATGCTCTATTGTTAAGGTTGCCATTGTGGTAGGCATTGTAGTCTTGTTAGTAGTGTTAATTTTGCCTTGCTTTTGCATATGCTTACAGAATATGGTGCAAAAGATGGTGTCTGCTGCATTTAATCAAACCATGCTTGTTCAACAGAAAAATGGGGAAAGTGTGGAGAGCTTTTCGGATACTTGGCTAGCTGAGAAGGGCCACATACCACTGGTAAAGCATGAAGGACACAAAGCCTAGGAGTCCGTAGTCAGTGCCCAATGATAGGCAAGGACATGATGCCCTTGTTGCAACATGAGGATAGGAGAGAGAATCTTTTGCTGTAAACATGCAGTTAGTATCAGAAGAATAAACACAAGAATGTAGTAGTAGGCATAGTTAGCTGCTAAGTTCCTAGCCAATCGTGAGCTTAGCTTTGCAATATGCATGGACTTCATTAACTTCAATATAAATGTATGTAAATTTCAATCAATAAATGAGATTTGCTGATCACCCATATTGGCCGTGCCGCTTTTCTCCCGCCAATTCTACACTATACAATATGTCTTTCAGACAGAACGTACCCATGAACTAGAAAATACTTTTTCAAACAACACTATGTCACACAGGGGGCAACTAAAACAATCACAAGAATTCTACTTACACAAAACTTCTGCCTTAATAAAAACAAATAGTGTGAATTCACATTTTAATCCAAAAAACTATTTTGACACTGGAAGAACTGTAATTGAATATTTTTTCTTTCTAATTTAATACACAGTAGTTGATAGAATCTAACTGAAAGTATTTAACTGAAAGTATTTAACTTCACATTTTAATGAACATTAAAATTCTGACCATTTTCCAACTTACATAGCTCCATTAGTGTAGACTGTGTCACTTCCTTCCACATACTGAACCTGGGCTGGGTAGACATGCTGTACCTGTTGCACAGTCTGTACTTGCTGTACCTGAAAATAAGAAAACCAGAAGTTTGGGATATCATAAAGAAGTACCAATGCTCCAGTGCACCTAGTGGCTTCTAAACAATTTGGGATATCTCTGTTCTCAAAGTTACTAAAGGTGTATCACAGCAGGAGCAAGGAAAATTACTGTTCTTACACAATATTTGTGCTGTAAGTTTGGTGAACAGAGGCCTAACACTGAAGATGCACACTCATACACATCTTCAGTGTCAAAGGCAAAACTGGAGAACACAAAGATGAGATGAAGTGTAACTTTGTTTTGAACCAAGCTGAAGAACTACATCTACTACAGAATAAAGTATTATTTCATTACATTTATTCTTTTTCTTATTCTGTTTAAGTAGTAAACAGTACAAGCCTTAAAGTCATAGCTCAAATATGTTACAGTGAGTTTAGAAATAAATGTTTTCATTAAGAAGCTTTAGCTCTTGTTTAACTGCAGTTAAATTATGGTGATACAATATTTTTTGTGGCGTACAGTTATGGGGCAAACACCCCAGTTTGAATAACCCCTTTCCCAGAATATTATCAGCTATGAAAAACTCCAAGACAACCTGGGTTTACTTCAATGAACTGAACAACAAGATCCAGTAAGGCATGGATTATCTTCACATGTATCACTAAGGACAGTTACTTATCAGCTCCTTTGATCCATATACTATTGTAGGAATATTTCAGGACATGCAAATTTTCTCTCCAATCCCAATTTTTTGTCTTCTTCCACAGTACACATGAAGAACTTCAACTTTTACACCTTCCAGTTTTCAGAGAAGCCATGTTTTGGTTCAAGAGCAGTCCAGAATCTAAAGTATTCTAAAGGACTTACAGAGACTTCACAGATTGACACAACTTTACCCAAGGAATTGAATCAAGAAAGTATCAATGCACTTATTTAGCAAATAGATTTAACATTAGGTGACAATATTTTTTCTCATATTTATTGTTATAAGGCTACTTCAATCTAAACCATTTGGTTCTAACGACTACAAACACCTAATCCCAAATCAGTCTGGGTTTCATGCACTTGATGAACCCTCTCCAAGAGATCTTTAAAAATATCCTAATCTAATACTTCCACCTGTGTTGTTTTTTAAAAAGTTCTGCAAATAAGCACATTTCCTACTTTTACGCAATACTGACTCTGACTTTGAAACAAAAATCTAGATTTTTACAGAAACCTTCCCTTAAGTTGACAGTAAAACCCAAAGTCTGAAAAAGAGAGAAAACAGCCAAAGTTTAGAATGCAGCTATATTACCATGCTGAAAAATCAGATGCTTCTGTCCACTAACAGAAATAAGACAGAACACAATGGCTAAGGTATCTATTAAAATCTAAACTTTTATGATTTCCCATATGAATCATAACATAATTGAGAAATTCACTTGAAATACAATCTCTCAACTTCAAAAAGTATACTTTGAAGATGTCTCCTTAATTATTAAGGCAAGGTAACTGTGTACATTTCTTCTCCTAACAATATTTAGTTATTTAACAGAAAGGTTCAGTTCTCAAGGTAATCACAAAAACTAATCAAAACTGTGCACATTACTACGACCTTAGAAAATTCACTGAATTAAAAAATAGAAATAGTTGTATTGTGCAAACATCTCCCAAAATTAAATTACTTCTATTTCCATCACTTTTGACTTCATAACTTAAATTAATTCAAATCATCACTTCATGGAATGGGCTTGATACAAATCCGCTGTAAGAAAGACCTGTAACCTTGTTATTAATCTGTACCACTCAAAATGTAGATCTGCCAAACTCTGACAAAATGACTCACTCATGCAATAATTGGCCAAAATACTTATGTGCTTTATTGTGAAACATATATGCAACTTACTGTTGTGATATTTTTAAAGTTTAAGTCTAGGCATATTTATTCCTTTTGGGTAAGTCAATTCCACTCCCTTCAATCAATAGGAGAAGGGGAGTCATTGTTGATCAGTCTATTACAGAACACCAAACTGATCCATTTGACCTATGCTGTGAGAAAACATCTTGAAAATGGGCTTTGTTCCTAAAACCAGTAGGTTATCACCTGTCATGTAATGGAGATGCCCCATTTTCTCTCTCAGTAGCACAGCTGGGGAAACACTGGAAATGATGCTGTTGTCAGTATCAATTCCATGTTCTCACCCAACTACTCCCAAAATGCACTTTGTTCCCTATTCACACACATTGAATATGGCTTAGTTCCTATTAAAAATAACCCATACTATTTTGCTCTTAATGAAGGAGACATGGTTTTCTCCCTATAACCTGCATACACTGGTAAAATGGAACTCTACATTGTGTACAAACACAGCATTAAAAGAGAGAGGTCACGTTCCCCTTCTACATAAGGCATTATTATATCCTCCCATTATTCTTGAATACAAGCTGCTACCCATTACAAAAGCATCAGACACAGCACAGTGCAAGACCTTTCTGTCAGAACTGAGATGATACTGCAGGGACAAAGTGTGTACACAGTGCATCCATGTTTGCTCTCTATTGGACAGGAAACTGAAAAATTCCAAAATGTGTTTTTCTTCCAATATGGAGCAAGAACAACAAAAATTTAATTTACCATGAAACAAAATACCAATATCTGCTAAAATTTAAACTTTCATTGCTTAATTTCATTTTCCAGCAGTTTTTATCTAAGTTCTTTAATAGCCTAACATGTAGTACTACTAGAAACATCAGGATTTCTTATGCATAGAAAGTAACTTGTTTTTTTAAACAACATTTAAGAATGGATATGCTGCAGTGCTATTAAAACAATTTACTTACTTTTGAAAATCAAAATGTTTTTCCTTTAACACTGAAGTTCAATACAAAGAGGACCACTGATTTCTTTTTTTTTCAATACAGTAATTTAAGAAGTTTACAAAAAAACTTACTTTGCTTCAGCTTCTCTGAAACTCAGTATTGCTACAGTTACATTCATTATCCTGCCAAAGGAAGCTGCAGTCACTACGTGGTATTGCGATGTACTAAGAACTTTAGGGTGGGGAAGGTTAGAGGCAAATATTTTTCCTGTCAAGCTGTGACAAATAAAATAAGTAAGGAGCCTTTAGGATGGCCTTGTACATGAAACCTCTGCCATGATGAAAGTCTTTGTTGTATGATATTTCCAATACTAATATTATTTTATTTCATTTTTAATTTTTTAATGAGAATTAAATCTAGTGCCTCTGAATCTTCTTTTTAATATTCAACAGAAAGAAATCAGATGTGTATATTTACTCTCTATGAGCACAAAATTATTTGAGAAGTTGGTTATGAGGAAACAAAACACCATGAAAAATTGTGAAAAACATTAAAAAGGTCGATTTTTTCTTCACAACTGTTTTATTTATCATTATCTTTTCACCTTTTATTAAGCCGTTAAAGGAGTGGTATCAGCTAAGACACGTGGCTTTTGGGGCAGCGCAGAAATTGTTGACTATTCTCGCAGCACTTTCCAGAGGCCTAAAACTAAATGGCCTTCTTATATTAAAAAATTATCCAATAATTAATTGAAATGGGCTCAAAACAGAAAACACAATAAAATATTTACAAAACAGCAACAGTATGCATGTTTAAAAATTATCCTCTAGGGTGGACTGGTGAACTAGCCATGGTAATTTTCATTATTTTTTGGCTGGAAAACAGAAAATTAACAAACTTCTTTAGCAATTTTTGACTTAAATAACAACAGATAGTAGAGCTTTCATTCCTCTTGCTTCAGTGACTCTATCCTGAAATAAAAAACTGGAATAGGATAAGAAGCAAACAGCTAAAATGTTGCAGGACAACAAGAAGTGAATGAAAACTTATTTCAATATATATGTGTTGTTATACTTACTAGCTGAAGAAGAAAAAAAAAGGCAAAAATAAATTGTATTCTTAATTATACTACCTTGGAGGAACAAATAAGGGACTAAGTTATATTTTATCTATGAAAATTTGTCAACAAAATAAAGCATATAAGACCATACTGAAATGCTGAAATTATACTGAAGGCATGAATCAAAATGTAAGAGTGAACTTTGATTTCCAATAAAAAGTGCTTCTGTTCAAAGTACTACTAAGCACAGACTAGAACAACAGAGCAATATACATATAAATAAGGGTTTTAAAATTACATTTTAAAAAGAACATATAATTATCCACTGTGTCCTTGCAAACAGCTTGTATGCGCAACATTTTCTGTCCTTGGAGATAAAAATAATTTTTTTCCTTCATTAGTATGGATTACTTTTGGCAAGTAACATATAAATAGCACAAGCTGTAATATTGTAAGCACATTCATATTTATATAATGGCTAATGTCAGCCCATGATTATGTGTTTCATATGCTAAACATGATTTTGCATTAGGAGCAATTTTGATTAGCAGAAGTCTGCATCTCCAGTTAATAAATGACAGAATGCTTTGTGAATGCAATGGCCACCAAACTCAGTGACTGTGAAGAAATGCTTTGCCAGCTTGAGTTGCACGGATATATTTTTACAAAATAGCTTAATTTTAGTTTTCTTTCCCCAATTCTTCCATATTACATGGCATAAACTCAAAAGTGAGTTTAATTTTGAGTACTAAGATAGCTGAAGAGAAAAGGCTCTTAGTCTGCCCTTTCACTTTTTCAGCTTGCTCTTCTTCATGGCAAAAATATTTCATTTTGAAAAAAATGACTTTTTTTGTGCATATAAGAAACATGATGTCATGAAATCAACCCCAAATTAATGCATTCAGGCAATGTCATTTAAATATGACATACATACAGGAATAGAAACTTCAAAAACAGAAACCTCCCTAGAAAAATTAAATACTATACATTTAATATTAATTAAAAAGAAATTAATCTAAAATTGCATTATTCACTAGAAAGTACTAATAAATTACTGCAAAACATGATATGGAAGTTTTAGCTTACACCAAATAGTTATATACATATGGAAACTCATGTTACAGTATCCTTGAATTTATCAAAATCCCAGAAGTGTCCCGTTGTTTTTAGCAATGTATATTCACAAGAAAATATAATCAAAATTTGAATATTCACACATAATTTGGTTACAGTTGAAATCATTAAGCATGTCCATTATAAATCATAGAAAAAAAGAAACCATGTTTTATATACTCTTGTCTAAAACCTTCTCTCCAGCTTTCAGCATTCATAATTTTGAATGTGCAGAAATAGTAAGTCCTCCCTCTGCCATCAAAAGAATGTCTTTATTAAAATAGTCATTATAATGGCTCTTTCTCCTAATTTTCTTTATGCAAATTGACTTATTCCTACTAAAGGTACATAGAGGCAATATTAATTTTATGCCAATGAAATTTATACACAGGTAATTCCTCAGGACAGATCATACCTGCAAATTCCTCAACACAGTGATTGTTTTTATATTTGCTATTCCTTTTTTTTTTTTTTTCAACCTTGGAATTGAAATCACCTATACCACCTACATTCTTCATCACATTTCCTGCTGGCATACCATAGTCACATCTTCACTCTTCCCTTCCTCCTCACTACTTCCATAACCTAATCATCTCTCTATACACATATCTCCCATACATACGTGTTTCAATCACTGCAATACTGTCTGCATTGGACTTCCAAATATTCTTGTTTGATCTTCAATCCCTGTTCCTCTATATTTCTCTTCTCAAACATTATGTTGATTATACAGTCAGTGTTAAGAGTCAGTCGGAAAAATATAATTTACTACGTCCACAGGGAAAAACATTCAGTATAATGATGGTGCATTCAATACAAGGTGATACTCAGAAGTACCAGTACTAAAGGAGATGTACGTAAAGGTGATGAGAAACAATTTTACACACTCAGATAGGGCAACAAAAACACTGCTTGCCGTTCTTATTAAGGTATAATCAAAGAAGGAAAAACCAAATCTCATCCTTGTCTTCTATATTTTGACACACATGTAACATTATTAACGGATAACTTGCATTACTTTAGAAAATATATAGATGGTGACAAAGATTAATGCATTATTTATGTGAGAAAATATGTTAAGGAAAACTCCCAGTCTTTCCATTCATGAGACTCTCTGGCAGTCACACTCCCACTGTAGAGACTTCAACTGCTGGGCCTGAGGCTCCATCAGTAGGCGGCTCCACTCAACAAACAAGGGCCCAATTATATCCTAGAAGTTTTCAAAAAGGTAGAAACTTTGCACAAAGTTTACAAAAACCAAAGTCCTGCTCATTCTCCATTTTTCTGTAGGAGTAGAACACAAATTCATAGAAACTGACCTTACAGTCCAATCAATACAAATACTAGAACTGCTATAAAACATCCTATATGACACTAACATTTTTTACCAGTTTTTACCAGTAAAACCTTTTTTTTACCAGTTTACCAGTTTTCAGTCCTTCACACTGACCAGAACTTCACAAATTCAGTATGTAATATTAGACCATTGTATGTACATCTGATATGCCGAAAACAAGCAACCATCTAACACTACCAAACTGCCATCTTGTATCTGAAAAAGTGAAATACAGAAATAGCAAGGAACAAGTCATATAAATGACATGTATTAACATCTGTCATCATGAAAAAAGATACAAATCAAACAATTATCCTCTGTATTTCACAAAGGAAAATAGTCCTTCACTCAGAAATCCTTCAAAAGAGTTAAAGACAAATCTCCCACAAAGTGTAGCTAAGATCAATCATCGTATCATAGTAATGGAACTACAAGGCATTACAAACTGAGTCTACACAACAGGAAAAAATACAACTGAAACGTACGAGACTGCGAAACACGTATATGAAAATGCACTGGAATTTAAGAACTTAACAAATGCCGAAGAGTTTAATTTAGAGAGAAACACTCCGCCAGCACAGAAGTGAATGGCACTGTTTAATAAAATATGTCTAGTTCTCATATTACTGATTTGGAAAATGGGAAGTCAGATTTTAATGAAAAACATCAAATATCATCCAGAATACCCATCACAGGACAGCTAATTTTTGTGTTTTCTGGAAAAGTCCTAGACAGGTATTGTGGCTTTCACGCTGAATCCCCATTTTCTATGTCCCTACTTTTCCTTTTTAGCTTCCCACTTTCTTCTGCCTCCATTTTTCCTAAAGCTCATGGGGGCTGCATAGGAGTAACCACCTCATGTAACAGAACAGTGCATTGTGCTGGCTGCTACACAAATCTTCTTCCTTCCCTAGCAAAATTACATTGCGAGTTATTGATTGTCATATCACAAAAAATTTCATGACATTGTGCACACATCTGCATGCATTCAAGCCTAGAAGTGCAAAGAACAGTGCTTTCCATATTTACATTTGTACTGCACTTACTTGGACATCCAAACAGATGAAGAAATTATATAGTCAATAATTTCAGAAACATATGCAATATTTAAAGGAAAAAATGTAAATATTCAATAACATAAAGCAAATTTTTGTGAGCTACTGCATGAATTATATAATAAATAACAGCTAGAATCATGTATGAGTACTATCAGAGCTTGTCAGATGCTCTAGTTAAGAAACAGATCCTGAAAATAGCTTGCTTTTCTCTGGTTATTTTAATTCCAGCAAACTAAAATTGACAAAAGCAGAGCAAAAGTTCCTTTAGCAGTCTTGCACAAAACCAGGTTCTTCATTATATTGTAAAGAATTATTATTAGGATTTTTTTTTTCAATCTTAAAATTAACAGCTACATACCTGTTGCTGAACTGGTACTTGCTGTACTACCTGTGTGGGAACTGCTGCCTGGCCAGCCACAGATGTCTGTAAAGTCACAGTTGAACCTGTATCCGCCCCAGTCTCTGATGTCTGCATTGTGATCTCTGAATAAAATTAAAATATAAAATCCAAAAGTTAGTGCATAAATGTTTTTATTTTGCCACTTACATTAGCACATCAATTTGTCCCTTATTTCTATTAATATTTTAGAACTAGCTAATACTAACCTTGTCATGAGCACAAAGAATTTTCCCCCTACTAGCACAAGAATTTGTATAAATAGAATTTTATGTTATTTTTATCTTACTTATATTTCAAATATCTTTTGCTTACATATGAAGAAATGTGTCACTTATCTGAGCTTTGTCCCTTTAGGAATAACTCAGAAAAATCAGCAGCAGATCTTCTCTCAGCTTGTAAGTAACTGGTCAGCATTCAAAACCATTTTTTCTCTGTCTTACCGAATTACACTAAAATCTCTATACATTCAAATTCAAAGCTGAGCTTGAAGCAGGCCACAGAACTAAGGCTCTACTTCGGAAAGTCACCTTTGAAAAGCATTCAACAAGTCACAGTGAAAAAGCCACTCAAATAACCTTTTTCAATAGAAAGCATTAAAGCAATTACTAAGAATTTTTTTTACTCTAAAACCATTTAGAAATACATAAATGGTAGACAAGTGCCTATGATCATGACCCTGATGTTTTAAGGGAACAACAAAATTTGGGTAGAATAAAGAAATGGTTCAAGAATCAAGGAAAATGCCTGACAAAGAAAACGTATCAGAAAGACAACCAAGAATGACATGTCTTCATATGAAACATTGATTGTGAGCTGCAGACACCTCAAATTTGCACAGCCAAAATGACAATCCAATTTAATGGTGACAAACCAAAATTAATTCAAAATTGTGAATCAGTCTTTTATTTCCCTTTCTTTGTAAATTTTTTAAAGCAGTGGATTAACCAGTGAAATTAATAAACAGATGAGGCAGGTTCTTCACCTGGTACCTTCAAAACAGAAGACTGTATGTGTCTGTGAACAACCACAGAGAACAAACACAAATTACCAGTTTGTAATCCAAATGTTCTGCGAAAACTTTTACTGCCCTCAGTCTCTATTAATCTACATTAGCTACAGAATACTTTGGCAATCTGAGAACCACTGTCACTAAAAATTAGTAGCTTTATCATGCATAATAGAAGAGATTTATATGGAAAAAAGTTATAGATACTTAGAATGACCTATGCAAATGATTTTTTTTCAGTTTAGCTCATGAAATGCAGATGGCTGACACTGAAGAAACTTTAATCCCTGCCACCACCACCACTACCACCAAATAACTAGCTCCTCCAAAAACGCAACAATTTTTTTTTTAGACAAAACCGTAAGAAAAATATTGAAGGACATACCACTAGATAACAGGAGGAATTAGTTACTCATAAAAAAATTTCAGTGTTCTCCTTGCAGAACCAGGTGTCAACACCAAAGTTTTCTCTCAAGGCTGGGTTCCACAGCAGTTTAAGCTGATTTAAGACTGGGTTTCTGCAGTTCCTCCCTCCAACTGTCTCTAGCACACTTTGCATTCAAATGTAACCACTGCAAAGCAGGAAACAGGTATATAAATTCGGTATGAGGTCAGGCGATAGGGCAAGGATCTTGCCAGTTGGGACCATTCTTGGTTTAAACTCCAGGAAACCATGCCTACGGAACACCTGATTGATTTAAATTCCTCTTCTTAAATATTCAGAAAGACTGATAAATCCTTGATCAAACTAATTTCAGATTAATCAACAGACTCTCAGAGTCTCATGTTAACTGAACCCTGTACTTTTAAGCAGTGGATGCACTTCAGGACCCAGCACACCTGACAAAAATCAGCATACAAAAGAATAAAGAAGTAGAACTTCAGATTACATTTATATGTTAAAATCTTAACAATTAAAATGGATGTCGACACAATAAATATGGAGGAGTTGGAAGCCTCAATGCTGCTAGAAAGTTACGACCTAGTTATGATTACTCAAAGTTGGTGAGATGAACCCCATGGCTGTAGTGAAGGCTGTTCAGAAAGAACAGGTGAGGAAGGAGAGATGGGTATATTGTGTTTGTCTGGCGAGGCTTGGGTAGCAAGCAAGGGGGACTATATAGGTGGCTTCTCTGAGGAGCTGCCAGAAGCTTCCCCTGTGTCTGATGAAGACAGTGCCAGCTGGATCCAAGATGGAACTATTGCTGACCAAAGCTGAGCCCTGAGCCCATCAGTGACAGCGGTAGTGCCTCTGAGATAACATATTGAAGAAGGGGGAAAAAAACTTACTGGGCACAAGCATATTGCAGTCACAGAAGAAAGGAGTGAGGGTATGTGAGAGAACTTGTAGACATGTCAGCAGAAGAGCAGGCTTCAGAAGGTGCCTGAGCTGAGACAGGAGCAGGTTTGCTGGCAGGACCTGTGACCCCAGGGGAAAGTAATGCTGGAGCAGCCTGGTCCTGAAGAGCTGCACCCCACGTGAGGGACCCATGCTGGAGCAGTTTGTTAAGAACTGCAGCCCACAGGAATGACTCACAGAGAAATACAAGGAGGACTATGTCCTGTGTGAGGGTCCCTACACAGAAGCTGAGGAAGAATATGATGAGTTCACCCCCTGAGAAGGAAACAGCCACAGAAACAATGTGTGAAGAACTGATGGTAATCCCCATTCTGAATTCCCCTGCGCTGCTGGAAGGGAGGAGGTAGAGAATCAAGAATAAAGTTAAGCCTGGGAGGAAGTGAAGAGTGAGGGGAAGGTTTTTTAAGATTTAGGTTTATTTCTTACTATTCTACACTGATCTAATTGGCAGTAAATTCAAATAATTTTCCTCAAGTCAAATCTGTTTTCACAGTCATGGTAATTGGTGAGTGATCCTTCCCTGGTGTTATCTTCCTCAATGAGCTTTTAGTTACATTTTCTCTCACTTGTCCAGCTGAGGACTGGAGGAGTTACAGAGTGGTTTTGGTGAGCACCTGGCATTCAGCCAGGACTGCTTTCGTTGTTCTGGTTTAAGTCTCTATCCTAAATACAAAATTTTATTATAATTCAGTACACTGTACATATTTTTCCCTCTAGGTGCCATACAATATGGTCTGACAGTCAACCAAAGTATCTTCCTATTTACTGGAAGTTTTTCTAGCAAAACATCAGTGACGCAGTCAGTGTAATTTCTTTACATTGCATCAGTATTGAGAACACATTGCTGGTTTTGGCTAGGGTAAAATTAACCTTCTTCATAGAAGCTGGCACTGGGTTGTGCTGAACAGAGGGTTGATAATACACAGATGATTTTGTTATTGCTGAGCAGGGCTTGCACAGAGCCAAGGCCTTTTCTGCTTCTGGCACGGCCACACTGGGGAGGAGACTGTGAATGCTCAGGAGGTCAGGAGGAGATGCAGCCAGGACAGGTGACCCAAACTGACCAAAGGGATATTCCAGACCCTGTGACATCATGCTCAGTGTAGATGTGTGATGGAGCCCTGGTATCCTGGAGCTGGCTGAACACCTGCCTGTCCATGGGAAGCACTGAATTAATCCCATGTTTTACTTTCTCTTGCGTTTGGCTTCTGCTCTCCCTTTTAAACTGTTTTTATCTCAACCCCTGACCTCTTCAGCTTTTACTCTTCTGGTTCTCTCCCCAACCCCACCAGTGGGAGAGTGAGTGGCTACAGGGGCTTGGCTGCTGGCTAGGATTAAGGCCAAAGAAAAAATCTAAACGCAGACTCTCACATTTTTTCACTGATGCTCCATGTAAGTAAAGGAAATGAATATTCCAGCAGAAGAGACATCCTTGCCTAATTGGACCGTCAGGTGTATGACAAACAGATGAATGTCTGGCAAGGTCCTTTTTATTCTGCCTAATTAAGCAGTTGGACACACCCATCTGTTAATGGTATTGCTTTGTATAGCCAGTCTTGTTGCATGATGTGAATGTAAGCTAAAAAGGCCACATTCTGAAAGAAGACTAATTAACCCCTCCAAGTGGGAAAAGATACTGTCAAGACCCAGCTGCTGAATGCAACAAGGTTAGTATTTCCTCAGTATAATGGGCAGAACTTAGGCAAAGCTGAAAATTATTCCTTTCCTATATATTCTGTACCGTTTCATGTTGTCTGTTAAATTTCCTAAAGATTTTTTAATGTACCCAAATTCTCAGTTGGAATCCTTCTGTTTTTGAGACTTGAAATATGAAGACAGAATGATTTAAGAGTATAACTTGTTGTAATACTTATCAAAAGGGATTGTTAAAATATGTCAGATTACAGTTTATTTTGTTCTTGGACTACTTCACACTGAACTAGTTTACTTTTTTAAGCAACCAGAGTTTGCAAAGTTTTGTTCAGCTACATATGCTTTATTGTCTAGATCAAATAATGTAGCAGGCTTTAATTCAATGCAGAAAATGAAAGCCTGTAATTTACTTTCAAGTGCAGCAGGAAATTTTTTTTTTCTCCTCTAGAAGCCTAAACAAAACATCACAGAAGATAAACTGAACTAGATCTTGTAATCACATGCAGTAATGGTAGGCTTTTAATAGTCAGAATGAAAGGCTGATCTTAAAATCTTATCTATTTATAATGATGAATAGCCAATACACTAATTAAGAATTTCCAGCAACATAATGTGTTTCACTACAAAGGAAAACTCAAAACATTGTTTCAACAATTAATACGGAATGCTTGGCTCCTCAACAAGAGTATAAATGGAAACAGTTTTCAGTAATAGTTTCACATAAGCATTCCTCTTCAATTTTTGTATAAACAAAAATTTTATTAATAATTGACTTTATAACTGTGTTGTGTTACCCCAGAGTAGAAGACAGACTACACAACCTATTCACAGAGGAAGAACAGAATCTTACAATAGTTTCTAGATACTAATGTAATTTCATGTTAGAATCCCAGTGTCTTACTAAGCACTATTTGACTCTTCGTCTTCTCCCAAGGTTCTTGTGAATACCAAAGTAGGCAGCTGGACTCTGCCTGGTATTAGTACTAGTTGCTAAACACTGCAAGATTTCCTTACTCTTTTTTCAGCTTGTCACAGATTTATGGAGGAGTAACAGTTAACTGAATGGCACAGAATGAAGTTTAGAAGCTGCCTCTCTGGACTTACAGAACTACCTCTGAGTAGTAAAACCCTGTAAAAGAGTAACAAACAGAAGGGTGAGATACAGAGGTGCACATGGGAAGGGACCTGTGCAAGCAGAAACTCCTGGTAACCCCTTCAAAGAAAGTTCGTAATATAAAAAAGCATTGTCTTGATGATCAGTTGCTTACTAAGTCCCTAAGAATGGTATGGTACTAGTCAACAACAGTCATAATGAAATCCCGTATAGCCAGGAGAACACAGCACATGGGTGCTTAGATTGAATGACTACTTCATGACACTCTCACTTTGATCTACTTACTAATTTTACCTTTAAAACCGTCAAAATTGTATCTTCAATTGCTGGAAAGTTAATCAGTATTACACAGCAGCCTTACCCATTAGTACACACCAGCACCAAGATTACATTCACTTACAGGCTAAAGCTTCTCAAAATTTTTGTTGTGAGAAGACCAGCAAACCATCAAACAATTACATTTATGCTATTCTAAAGCATTAGTTTGTCCACTAGAGAGTCTGTGAGTAGAAAAGTCCAAGGGTGGACTTCCTTCATCCTGGGTGAAAGGGTGTGAGGAAGAGGGCACTGATATAGCATGTCAACACTTGATTATAGAACCAGCATTAGCAACAGGACTTTGGTTTTTATGACCATAGAGCCATCTCTGAGGTTAACAACCTGGGAGAGCTGGGATGCGCCTCATTAATTGGGGCAGAGATATTTCTGCCAGCATGACAGCTGACCTGGTAGGAAGGGACTGAAGCAAGGAGAGGTATGGAGAAGAAATTACTTTCCAGCAGCCCACTGAAGGAGTGGTGGACAAGTTCGACAAGCAAAGGCCTGGGGTGACATGAATGAAAGGCAACACATAGTCAAATAATGAGGCTTAAGCAGGGTCACCTCCAGCATGTGCATATAAGCAAGGAAGTAACTACAAGGCATGTTTATGAGGAAGCCACACAGATCTTCCTTCAGAAATCAGCATGCTGAAGTGACTGTCTGAAGAGCTCATATGTGAAGGCGTATAGAATTGCCCCACACTCAGCATGGTGAATAAACATGAGAATAGAGACCTCTGTGCACTTGCAGGACTATTGCCTTGTTGAGATGACAGCCATGTGCTGGGACAGCAAACATGACTGAATGGCAGCAATGGAGGGACATTAGCTATCCAACCTTACAGTTTGTTTTTTTCAGAAGTAACAATGTCTTCAGGAAACAATCTAAGATGAAGTTCACAGGAACTTCCTTGTTGGGATGGTATTTTGTAGTGTTTAACCAGAAACAAGTTTTGATAAAGAATTTTACTACAGAACATTTCTACAAGTTTAGTGTGCTTTCTAAGTTGCTATTTACACTGCTAAGTCTAGTATATTATGGCTTTTAATTCACACTTAATCAAGCATTATCCATCTTTAATAGTACTCAGGTACTTTTCAGATACTGAGGTGTCTGTCTTTATTATAGTAGCATAATTGTCATGAGCTGGAATGAGCATGTTCACAATCTCCCAAAAATATCTCTGCGCAGAATAATAGTTACAAAATCAAATTAAATTTCTAGCTTGAGCCAAGATCTTATTCTAGGGCACTAATGATAACAGCAAAATTAATTATGAAGTCTAACATGTATAATGCTACTTCTTCACACCTTTCAAAATTATTGACAACAAAATGCATTTTGATTACTTTCTGAGGAAGAACATGAAACCAGGAGAACCACCTGAACAAAACAGCTTTTTTTGCTTCTACATAACTTATCCAGTTATGGAGAAAGGAGATCTCTAGGTTATTTAAGAAGTGAGTTATGGGTGTTTGGGTGGGTTTCTTTCTTCTAGTATGATACTGTGCAGCAGTCCTTCCATCAAAAGATTGAGTGTGTACCTAATAATAATGATATAAAGGGAGAAAAAGTAATGTCAAAATGGAGACTATATTTATTTTGACCACTCAGTAGATCAAAACATAAAATTAAAAAGTAAAAACATTTCAGCTGGAAAAATCTACTTTATTAACAGAATGAGCAGTATTGAAGAAATAGCTTAGGTTCTCCACGTGTCACCTCTGTGTCACAAATTTTCTGTTTGTGATTCTTACTATTGGACTTTCACCAAATGACACAACAGTCCCAGAGACTGGGGACATGCTCAAGCAGTGCTACCCTACCTACCTTCTACCCAGGACCATGTCCAGGTGACTTTTGAATACAGTCAAGAATAGGAACTCCACAGCCTCTATGGACAGCTCATGCCCATCCTTGGTCAGCCTCACAGAAAAAGCCTTGGTTCAGGTTGAGAGAGGACCACCTCTTGTACCTACACTGGGCACCACTGAAAAGAGTCAGATCTGCCCTAGCCCATTTAACCTAACACTTAAAAGTTATGGTATTATTAATACACTGGCGACTTTCAAATGCTTCAGAGTTAGCCATTTCCTCACTAGGTACAAGAAGAAGGAAAAAATTCAGGCCAGAATTATTGCCCTAATGGCTGTATTGACAATTTTTTCCCTCACCTATCACCTTAGCAGTAGTTAAACAGATGGTGAGACAGGTGACAACCCACAGTTCCCCTATGAAAGAAGACACGGGAAGTCAAGAAAAAAAAGGAAAAAAAAAAGAAGAGAAAATAAAAAAGACAATGTAGAGGGAGAGACATAGGTTTCACCCAATAACAGCCTACCACATCATATTCAGGCTATCACCAATATCATTTGCCAAAGTAGAATTTACAGTCACGGGACAGGAAAGAAGGCTTAGGATAAAAACTGATGAAAGCTCTTAATGGGCTATTTAGAGCAGTCTAGAAACTAAAAGTGGTCCAATATTAAAATATCTTTAAATTTTGGAAAATGTACAGAATAAAAGGTTCAACAGAATGATCCTGTCTTGCTACATCCTATTAGAGAACAACAGTTCTAATGCAAGATTGTGTATCTACAGGAAAAGAAAATTAAGAGAGACATCTTTTCCCTTATTCTGAACTACAGCAAAGTTTGCTTCAAAATCCATACATCACAAAATTATCAGATTCCAAATAGGTAAAGTTTTGGTTGTTTTACTTAGGATGCATAAATCTTAATATTCCAGTTTTTGAGAAGCTGAAGCAGTTCAAAACATTGGAAACAGCGTTACAGGCTCACACATACTTGACATTGATTTACGCAGACAGCATTGATACTGATATATAATCCTAATCCCCACAATATTTAACCTAAGTTCCTAGTATACATATTACAGTAAGCAGATAACTATGTGATGGCACCCTGTGTGTACAACACCTTTGAATTAGATGAAATTCTGTATTTTTGCTGGAAGTATTGCATTACAGTACAATTAAAATTTTAAATTATTTTAACAGAAAGTGTTTTGATAGTAGCACACAACAAAACTAAGCTTATGCTAGAAAAAATTACTAATATGTATATATTAAGTAGATGTTTAAATAAAAAAAGGTATCACATTGTCTGGCATTATTATACCAAGTTTTGGACATATACTCTCTGCAGCTCCTACTTCTACTGCGTGATACTCTTCTCTTGACTAAGATACAAAATACTGCTCTGAGATTTGAGACTCCTAGTGAAAAATACTGTTGACACACTGAAAGTTATTTGGAGACATATATTTTAAACATCTCAGGTTTAGGCTCTGAAAAACGATGATAAATCACCACAGAATTGTAGAATCATTAATACTGGAAAATATCTCCAAAATCAAGTCTGACCTTTGACTGAACACCACCATGGCCACTAAACCATAGCACAAAATGCCAAGTCTGCTCATTGTTTGAACATTTCCAGGGATAGTGACTCTACCAGTTCCCTGGGCAGCCAATTCCAATGCTTAACCGATTCAAAAAATGTTTCCTAATATCAAACCTGAACCTCTCCAGGAAACTTGAGGCAGTTTCCCCTTGTCCAGTCACTTGTTTCCTGGGAGAAGATGCGGCCATCTTGCATTGTCTCCTTTCAGGCAGTCACAGACAGTGGTAAGGCTCCCCTGAGCCTCCTTTCCTCCAGGCTGAACATCCCCACCTCCCTCAGCTGCTCTTCAAAGGACTTGTACTCTAGATCCTTCCTCAAGCTCCACTGCCCTTCTCTGGACATGCTCCAGGACCTCAGTGTTCTTGTATTGAGGGGCTCAAAACTGAACACAGAATTTGAGTTGTGGTGGCCTCATCAGTTCCAAGTATGGGGGGACAATCCCTGCCCTGGTCCTGCTGGCCACACTGTTGCTGTTTCAAGCCACGATGGCTTTCTTGACCACACGTGAAATCCACCTGGTTACTAAACACAGAAGCTACAGCTGTCATTTATCTATGAAAGTACAAGGAACAAGACTTCAATAAGAATATTATAATTCTGCCACTAGGAAGGACTAGATTGCCTTAAAACAAAGAAGTAAGCTAAGACAAATCCTTTCTATGTTGACGAGGGAAACATGCAAATAGTCTTAGAGCTGGGGTATCAGCAGGATTACTTCAGGGATAACTGTATGTAATCTACCTAAACAATGAATGGAACGGATAAAATCTCACCAGTTTCTCCCATTCCTGTCTTTCTCAACCTGCAATTTTATTTTGTAAGAGAAGGATATATATCATGCATGTCAAGAGATAAGTTAGTGACTATTTCACTTTGCTAATGACTGAGACATAATCTGAGGCATCTTTCCTTGGATCTTTCCTTCCCTGTACTGAGATGGTCTATTTGTGAAACATACCAGTTTATTCTTGCTCTGAGACATTACCTTGCTTGCTTAAAACAGAAAAATGAATAAATTCTTATTCACCTTAGACACCAAAAAAGAATGAATTAGAAATCACAAGTACAGTATTTTATCATATTGGCTTGTATGCCACAGTCTGCAACTACTTGCAAGAAACAGATTAATGGAAAGATGTCTGAAAATAGGTATCAACCCTCAGAAGCAACAGGAAGACCAGTGTATTTGATTAGTGCTCAATTCTTAGCTTGTAACAGACTAGAAGGAGAGCATAAAAAAATGTGCGCCTGAAATTTGGAGATTTGATCAGTGTCTCTCAGAATATTACAACAGTTCCAATTATCCAGTAATAATAGCTGCAATAATTCACACCTTAGCTACAACTGGGACTCTGCTTGGTATGGTGTCAACTCACATAAAATGGAGAAGAAAGTGCTGGGAATGCAATATAATTCCAAAATACAATGCAATTAGAAAATAATAAAGAAGAAACAGTCAGGGAATGTAGATGACAAGGACACAGAGTGTCCAGATGACTTCATCATTCTCATTCACATCTGTCATTCTGCACCTAGCAGCTGTGTAGCCAAACAAGCCTTGCTTATCCTTATACCTTTCCCCCAAATTACCCTCTTATCCTAAATTATTCTTACTCATGCTTATGTTCCTACTGAAAGAGGATTAACTGAAGAAAAAAGAAAGAAAAAAAAGAAAGAAAAAAAGAAGTTTCTAGTCATCATGTAATTTTGGCTGGAATACAGTTAATTTTCTTCATGGCTGTAGGAGTGGGACTACGTGCTGGATTTGTGCTGAACACAGGGTTGATAAAATACAGCTGCTTTTGTTATTGCTGAGCAGGCTGCTTACAAAAAGAGCCAAGGCCTTTTTTGCTTTTGACACCACCATGCTGGTTAGGAGACAGGGGAGGTTGGGAGGAGACATGGCTGCAACATCAGCATATAACATGCCGGGGGGAGGGGGGGGGGAAGAAGGAGGAAGAGGGACATTTGGAACAATGGTATTTGCCTTCCCACATCACCATTATGTGTGATGAGGCCCTGATCTCCTGGAGATGGCTGAACACCTGCCTGCCCATCRGATGCACTGAATTAATTCCTTGTTTTTTTATTCTGCTTATGTGTGTGGCTTTTGCTTTCCCTATTAAACTGTTTTTATCCCAACCCATGAGTCTTCTCACTTTCCCAATCCCAGTGGCAGGGATGTGACTGAATAGCTGCATGGGGCTTAGCTGGCAGCTGGGGTTAATTCATAAGAGTCCTTCTTGGTGTCCAGTGTGAAGCACAAAGAGTTCAAGATAACAACAGATTTGACTCAAATGTACTAGATCAAATTTATAGCTAATGCCATTTGGCTAATAAAGAGCTGTCTCCTGTGCTTGCCATGCGGCTTGCTTGCCTGACTGAATACTAGAGTCTAGTGCTCATTAGTGGCCACTTGTTGTCTTTGCTGCTCGCTGCAGTGCTGTGCTGCTGATCACCTCACTGTGTGTGCCTGAGAGCATTTTGAAAACAGCCATGGCAAAGTGCCTGGGTGGACAGGTGGCCAGGGCGTTGTGGCAGTTTTCAGTGATGCTGTACTAGACAGGCTGCAACACCAGTGTGAACTTGAGTAGCAGGATGAGTCCATGCAGGAGCAGGTATCCACTTTCAGTCCGTGGAGGACCCCACAGTGGAGTAGCTGGATAACTGAAAGCAGCTGGGATCCCGCAATAGGCTCATGGCTGGAGCAGGTTCCTGGTAGGACCTGTGAATGCATGGAGACAGGAGCCCACCCTGGAGCAGGTTTGCTAGCAGGACTTGTGACCCTGTGAGGGATCCATGATGGAGCATGCTGTTTCTGAAGGACTGCACCTTGTGGAAGGGACTCAGGCTGGAGCAGGCCATGAAGAGCTGCAATCTGTGACAAGGACCCATGCTGAAAAAGTTTGTAGAGAACTGTTTCCTGTGGATGGTACCCCATGAGGGGGAAGATATTCCCCAGCAGCCTGTTTTGCTGAAGACCATGGTGAGACACGCTGTCTCTCTGCAGCCCATGGAGGTTCATGGTAGACCACAACAGGAAATCCTTGCTGGTAAGCAGGGTAGAAACAAGTGAAGGAGTTCACTGCAATGTTAAACCATAAACCTGGCCCAAAAGGATGAGGGACAGAGCTCATAATTGATGTACCTTTAAACTGTTGCTGTAAACCATGATTTCAGTTGGATCTTATAGGAATTACCACGACACTAACAACCCAAACCAATGGAAAAGAAGGAGCTCCAGTGCAGCACAGACCTGACCTGAGCTGGCTTTGGTGCCCAGTTACTCCATGCAACACACCAGTTCCCCTGTCCCAAATGACCACCAGAACCGACAGAGCCCAAAGTCAGGGACTAAATAAACCCAATGGACCTTCTGTAGACATTTAATGAACATTTTGCTGAGATGGTTCTCAGACTAAGGGAATGCTATCTGTGTATTATATCAAACGGAAAATTATTACATCAAATAGAAAGCAGGTTGTGGTTAATGAGATCATACCAAGTAGTATGGCACCCGAACATGATGTAAATGCCAGGAAATAAGGGCTGGAATGTGCTGGGTTTAGCTGGGGTAGAGTTAATTTTCTTCATACTGACTGGTATTGGATTGGGTTTTGAATTTGTGCTGAACACAGGATTAATGATACAGAGATATTTTTCTTATTGCTGAACAGTGCTTGCACAGAACCAAGGCCTTTTATGCTTCTTGTACCACCCTACTAGTGAGTAGGCTGGGGTGTGCAAGAAGCTGGGAGGGGATACACTCAGGACAGCTGACCTCAACTGATCACAGGGATAACCCTTCTAATTCTCTCCTCCATCCTGCTGATGAGGAAGTGACTGAGCACCTGCACGGGATTTAGGTACCAGATGAATTTAAACCACACTTAAACCTAAAAATATTCCAAAGAATAAAATGCAGAGCTTCTGCATTCTGTCAGAAGCACTGACAATGAAACCATGAAGAAAGAGCCAAGTTTTGTGAACGCACCAACGCAAAGCTTCTTTACTGATCACATTCAGCCACAAATTATGCAGAATGCCCTGGGCAAAGCATGCAGACTCTTCCTTAGCATCAGAGTAATTAACTCTGCCTTGAAGCCTCAGTCAGCCCTGAACATTGGCATAGCTTGCTCATCATGGTCTGCACAACACCAGGCAGATTTATCCTCTGAACTCCCTGAAAAAACTGAAAAAAATTTCTAAAGTTATTTCAAGGACATTAAACTTTCAGACCTAGGAACTGATAAAATAATTTACATGAAGGTGTGGAAGCTGAAAATACAGAACTTAAAATGGAAAAATTTTTAAAAATGTATTTTTAATAACTTCAGGTCCTAGATCAACCACAAATTGGTGGCTTAGTATTTCTGACTTACCAGAAGGCTTGTAGGCTCTTAAACCATCTGATACATTTTGTTTAATAATGGATAACATTCCTTTCTCTTCCTAAGACTACTTCAGAGTGCTCCTGTCTTGACAGCATTTGGTATAGTAGAACATTCATCTTTCAGGATATTTTGATAATTTTATATTGCAAAAAGAATCTGCAAGGACTAAACTGTTTAAAGAACAGACAATGGAATGTATTTAATTTATATCTGTGATTTTTAAAAGGTAAAAATCCCAGCATATTATGTGCTCTTTACTTTAATAATAGCAGTAAAAAAAAAAATTCTCATATATTTTATTTATGCTGATAGCTTTAATTATGTATAGCTTCAACTTGTTTCAGATGAGTCTTTCTGATCTCCCTAAACAACAATACACTACAACACATATTAAGTGTTGACATGTTAAAAATTACTAAGTATTTAGACACAACTGGAGTAAAGAAAATGGGAACTGTAGATTGATATAACCTTTCAGTAAAGACAACCAACAGCAGACTTCACTGTAACAGCAAGTGCCTCAGTTCCAGACTTTAGACTTGAGGTAATGAAATGCTCTATCCATCTGAAATGCTCTATCCATCTATCCATCTTTGGATTCACAGGTAAAAAGAAAAAAAAAAAAAAGAAAAAAGGAAAAAAGAAAAAAAGAAAAAAGCAATTATATTTGATGTGGAAGGAAAGGAAGATCAGAAGGGATTTGTTCAGCCTTAATAAAAGAAGTTTATTANAAAAAAAAAAAAAAGAAAAAAGAAAAAAGAAAAAAAGAAAAAAGCAATTATATTTGATGTGGAAGGAAAGGAAGATCAGAAGGGATTTGTTCAGCCTTAATAAAAGAAGTTTATTAAGTTCAGATACATATAATTTCCTGAAGAAAGACCTACAGGTAAATTGCCTCTTTAATTTCATTATATACCTTTACAACTTCAGAAACATCCAAATACCTTTAGTGGTAAATATGATCACCAGTGTTTCTCTGAGACAGCCTCTCCACACATTCAATCTTAGAAGTGGCCAATTTCCAGATGACTTATGTTCTAAATGCTAAAGATGATGCTTATGCTGTAGCACAAATAAATCAGTAATCCAGTAGTTTTTCTAAGACAACCTAAATCTTCATTAAAAAAGATTTAAAAAGGGAGGGTTAAGCAGAGCGCTTAGATTTCTTAATTCAACCTAAAGAAAAACTAACAACCTTCTTCCCAGAATTCATTTATCTCCTCTTAGAGAGATAACATCTAACATCTTGGGGAAAAAAAATCAAGTAAATCAGTAGTTACCAAATGATTAACCTATATTCAGCTTAACTAGACATTCTTGCTTACCTACTGGTATCTTCCAGGCATCAAAAGTGCAAAGATTTTTATAGGAAATCTGTAATGTTTTAGTTTCTCACAGATAGGTTCACTTACATTTAAGAAGCCTGTACGTAGAAAAGTGAAAAAAAGATACTGACTAGCTGCAGCAACTGACAAACTAACTACAAGAAAGAATTGATTCAAATCAAACTAAGGTATTGACAGTATGGTTCCAGGTTCAACAGTCTGCATCTAATCTTCTGTGGTTGTACATAAAAGAATAGTGCAACACAAAAACAACTCAAGCAGACCGGAAGATGAAGTTTAAAACACTATACATAAGAAAAAAGATGTAGGTTTTTGAGGTAAGAAAATTTCCTATTAAGAATGAGCTTGGATCTGCACATCATCTTCACAAGTAAGGGATTAAAAGACAGCTCTCAGATAAGAACAGGAATAAGAAACAAATTTCTCCACCACCTGACAGACGGAAATAGTAGGATTTAATTCAAATGGCTGGTCAGGTGTAAGAAATAACTTAGCATACTTCCTAGTTCACATAACTTTGCCTTACTAAAAATGAACTTCACCATACACAACATTATTACTTGCCTGGCTTGGATTACAGCATGATACCGCCCTGTCTCCAGTTAAGAGACACAAAAATTATTTGTTCTTTCACTGCTCACATCCTTGTAGCATTACAGCAGTAGGCTTGTTGTCGTTACTTGACAAAACTGTTTAATTCCTACTGCAGCCTTTCTTACAGCTTTTGTTCCTTAAGGCTTCATCCTACACTATACTACTCTTGTCTTTCTCATTTTGTAAAAATTACACTGGTGCTACAATGCTGGTTTCTTTTCACATGGAAAAAGACCCTGATGCCAACATTTGGAACTTGCACTGTATAAACAAATGTATACTGCCTTTAAATATAAAAAGGCTTTACTGCTATAGAGCTAATATTCCAAGTCAGTCTACAATTTCACAGCAAATAGTTCTTACCTTACCCGCAAAACAAATCAGTACTGATTTATTTTTTTCTGGTAACTTTAGGAGAACAACTGTAGCATGAAGAGCTGAAAGCCTGAGCTACTCTCAACTATTCACTCATTTAGCATATGGAGAGACAAATATTACCAGCAGTTCTACTACAGTTCAACAAAGCAAACAAAAACTATCAATCATTGTAAGACAAGTTCCTTGACTGCAAAAAAAACTTGCCTGTCAGACCCGACAAAATTAGCTGTGTGTTTTAAACAAGTTTGCTTAAGTGTTACTGTTCACAGCACATATGCCAATGCAGCTATTATATTTACATTTAATATCTGACATGAATTGACAGGTATCACACTGACTACATCATACTTAGATAAGTGCTGATTTTTTACTTCTGGTAAAGAGCAGCTTTCCTCTAATTCAGTACATTGTAGATCAAATTTCTGGTACCAAGCAGAAAAATGTGCCTACCTACTGCAAGATTTATCTTCTCTATAAATGAGTCAACATTATGTTATATTTTGTTATTTCTATGTAAACAACACTGTCCACTTAACCAAATATTTATTTTGTCTTCATTCTAAGAAAAAAAACAAAGCCATAGAACCCTACAATCATAATTAAAACACTTACTCAGTTAAAATGTCCAAATCTGGTATGCTCCCAAGTGATTTTCCATTTTTGGTGAACCAAGATAATGACACAACTACCTCAATTGCTTTGAGAAGGCAGGACAAAAAATGTAGTTCAAGTCACATCAAATACAAAGTAAGAGCGATAGCAATACCTACAGGAGTTGAAAAATGGACAGATTTTGTTCCAGTTCCGGCTGTATCCACTATACTTTCACAATATATTTGCAAATAAGCACAATCTAAATGGTCTACTCACATCTGAAATGTCAAGGCTGCTCACTAATCAATGAAGAAGCCAGTCATATTGGCTACTTTTTTCAACTACATTGTTTAAATACTTCAGACAAGACAAATTTCCTTATGAAGTACAAATTACACAAATCTAGAACACCTGGGCAAGCTGCACAGTTACCACACACCACACCTAACAAAATACTAATGCAATATTCTTCCCTTCTTTTAATTTGTTTACTAGAAGAGAGATGGTGTATCTCCTAGAATAAGAAGAAGCCACAACAGTATCCTTAACTCAGTTTTGTGATATTTACAAGGATTGCTATTTTTCTCTTCTCTCCCTTCCTATCTCTCCTCACACCTTCCCACGATCCTCAAGCTCCTGGACAAAAGTTCTCTACACTGCAGAAGACCACCTGCATGTTACTCCTACCTAACACAAACCTTTAAAAATGCATTAGTTTTGCAGTTTGAAATGTGCCATATTTTATATCAACAGAAATAATTCAGCATTTGCATGGTTTTCACTTAGAGACGGTGCACACAAAAAAACTATTATACAACTACCACCTAATGAGACACAGCACAATAAAAGGAAAGTTGTGTAAAGTTCTCAGTGCAAGGTATATATGACAACATTAAAATCCTTCTGTTAAGACTTTGCTCTAGGACCAGAAATTTGCTTTAAAATATAAACAAATTTCATGTATTTTACATGCTATGAATATAATGAGCAATTACACAGAATATTAAAATATTAAAAAGAAAAACCCAGGAAGTTCCGTGCAGACATAACAGAAGTAAGTTCCTGACCTACAGGACAGATGAAATAACTAGCAACCTTTAGGTACATGTATACACATATACTTGCCTAACCTAAAAAAACCACAAAAACATTAATAAAGTTTTTAAAGTTGCCGTCTCTAGATAGTTCTAAGATAGTCCCAATATGCTCAACAGAACCACCTTCAAAACACCAAATATTTAAACTCAACCTCGCTACAGCTGGATGTTACATTGCTACAGCCATGTAACCTGAGCAATTCATGCACCAAGGAAACACTTTCATGTTTAAACTATTGATATGCACATATAAATGCACAACAGGTTCCATCCTGAATTTTCCTCCTTGAAAGAAGCTAAATTGTATTTTGCTACAAAAATCCCCAGCTGCATTACACAAAGTATTGAAGACAAGGAAAGGGGAGATCACGGGCCTCTGTTCAGCACTGGTGAGGCCACACTTGGAGCGCTGTGTCCAATTCTGGGCTCCTGTATCAGTTGGGTAGCAGGGGGGCTACAGGGTTAGCTTTGGTAAGCTTTCAGAAACTCTCCCCATGTCAGAGAGAGCCACTTTCACTTGGTTCCAAGACAGACTCACTGCTGACCAAAGCTGAGCTGAACACCAATGGTGGCAACGCCCCTGTGATAACATAACAAAGAGAGGGTAAAAAAAGCCATTCAATAGCACATGAAAAAGACAAGCAATCAAGGTTAGAAGGAGGAGGAGAAGGTGATTCAGGTGCTGGAAGAGAGATTCTTGAACCCTGTGGAAAAAAACATGGTGACACAGTTTGCGCCCCTGCAATCCAGAGAGGTCCACAATGGAGCAGATATCCATTCTGTGACTGAAATACAGGAGAATCCTTACTGAGTATCAGGAAAAACTTTTTTTTTTCTGTGAGGTTGAAAAATCACTAGAACTGCTTGCGCTATCTCCATCCTGAAGATTTTCAAAAGCCATCTCCACATGGTCCTGAGCAACTCTCCTAAGTGGCCCTGTTTGAGCAGGGGTTCAGAAGAGATGCCCTCCAGAGTTTACTTTCCACTTCTGAAGTTTTCTTACCACAAGCAAGGTGCCCTCCTCCCGACAGATCTTTGAAGTGCCAAGACAGAGTGCTTCATAGGCACCAACAGTTCCCTGCCTGCATTGCTGCACTGCCTGCTGCCGAGTCCTCACACTAAGGGGAAACAGTCAATCATTATAGCATCTGTGAAGACTGAGGCTTATCTTAGCTCAAAAAGGCACCACAACAGGATAAACATCCTGTGATTCAAGGGTTTTCACCCTTGAATGTTCGCTGTCCTCCTGAAGTGCGGGTTGTGGCGCAGGCCCAGAGACTTATGTGTTATCACTGAGGGGCAAACAGCCATAAACTCACAGTACTACAGTAGCCAGTGCATTTGGTTCGGGCTCCTGAGAGGGCTCTGTGGCCTTCGGCACCACTGAGAGCTCCCGGCCACTTCCTCCCTCCCGAACGCCTCCTGCAGGTAACCTGCGCCAGCCGAGTCCCACTGGCTGGGCGGGAGCAGCGTGGAAGGGAGATTTCTCCTGCCATGGGCGGCAGCGTGCCTGGGGGAACGGAGGGGGAGGCAGGTGTCGAAGGCAGCTGAGGGGCTGCTCGGTCACTTTCCAGTAAAGTCTCCTTTTCCTGCAAGGAGACCCTCCGGGAGCCCCCTGTCTCCCCTCTCTGCCCACGCTCTGGGCCTTCTCTGCTGYCCGCTTCCCGGCGCCAGAGAAGCTCCGGCCYYGGGCCCGTCTCTCGGCAGCCCATGGCGGGCGGTGCCGCCGAGGCTCTGCAGGAGAGCGGCTCCGCCGCGCCRGCCGCCYCGAGCGGGGGGCAGCGGGAGGCGGCGGCGGCCGGGCTGTGCCCCATCTGCCTGGGCGACCTGGACAACGCGGCGCACGTGKACACCTGCCTGCACACCTTCTGCTTCGCCTGCATCCGGSAATGGGCTGCCGTGCGCGCCGCCTGCCCGCTCTGCAGGCAGCGCTTCGGCCGCATCCTGCACTCCGTCAGGGCGGACGACGACTACCAGGAGTACGTGCTCGGCCCGCCCRGCTGCCGCCAGAGCGCCGCGCCCGGGCACAGCGCGCTCGGCCCGTCCCGGCACTGGCGCTACCGGCTGCGCCCGCGGCCCCGCCGCCATCCCGCTGTCAGGAGAAGGGGACGGCC
Organism: Cardinalis cardinalis; assembly: GCA_014549065.1. Classification (NCBI taxonomy): domain Eukaryota; kingdom Metazoa; phylum Chordata; class Aves; order Passeriformes; family Cardinalidae; genus Cardinalis; species Cardinalis cardinalis. Next base: position 1,371,023 of record JACDOX010000161.1, on the reverse strand, counting down.
GCCAGGGGACGGTCGGAGAGCTCCAAGAAGCTCTGACACCTCTGCCCGATAGGCTCAGGGCAGCGCCCGGCCCGCCCCGCCGCCGGACCTGCCATCCTCTCGCACGTGCTGGGGGCGCGGCTTACGGCCCTCGTGCACTTGGAGTGAACATCCGGAGGGTTCCCCGAGCACGCGTCTCTCACAACCGCTCGGTATTCTGCACGGTCTTTTTCTTTACTACTAGTAGTAAATTATATTTTGTTTAAATTAATGAAGTGTTTTTTCCTTAACCGATGAAGTTTAACTTTTCTCCCCCGCAGTGGATGGGTGCAGGGAGGCAGTTGTTGGGAGAGGGAAGTTCGTGAGAGGCTTCACGGTGCCCAGTCCCCAGCTGGGGTCTAACCATCATATTGTGCACCTTTTAAAATGAGTCATGGTGGCTCCCAGGGGCAAAAAGGAGGAGTGAGCTAAAGCTGTGATAGTTTTTAGGGGGCATATTAATATTTTCAAAAATTTCAGTCTGTCTTCTTAAGAGAACTTCCTATGTGCTGCAAATAATGAAATTAATTACATTCCAAAAATACAGTCCATTTTTTCTTTTTTTTTACATCAGCATTCCTTGACGTGTATTAGATTGTCTTATACAGATAAGCTGCATAGGTTAACAAGAAGATGGATTTTGTTGTTTTCTGTTTTTATGAAGGTTCCAACAAATGCTAGTAAGTTTCTAGATATATCTAAGCAAGTAAAAGGAAAAAAAACCAACAACAAACAACAAGAAAATCCCAAGCGATATGTATCACCAAAGAAAAGGACGATTTTAACAGAAAGTATGTTCACAAGCAGTATACAAAGTGCAAAAGCTGTATTTGACCTCAAGCAAACAAGGGTATACTTCCTTTATTAAGCTGTCATAAATTAAACTGTTACTGTTAGCATACTCTGCAATAAATGTCAGATAAGAGTACATTCTGGAGTTAATATATTACATCAAAGTCACTATATTAGCACTTCATCATTTCAGTCTTAAAAGTTATTGTCTAACTTTTGCATGAAGATTGATGTATCTTCATGATAAGCAAATTATTAGAAAAATCTGTTGTGTCTTAGTTTAGGACAAGCAGCACATTATTTGAAGCCCTATTTTATTAGAGCCAGAAACCAGTCTGAGAAAATGGAAGAAGGTAATAACCAGTAAAAAACATAGACTCTGAAAAAACACAAATAGCAACTGTACCATCTGCAACATCTCATGGACAAGAGAACACAAAGCGGTCTTCACAAAAGCACAATAAAACCTTAATAAAATATAATAGCTTAAGAGCTGATTCTGTCATCAAGTTTATAGGATATTTGGTCACTACCAGCAATTTATTGAGACTAATTGTTTTCAAAGTTAAAACCCATGCAGATTTGCAATTTATTACCACGTGCTGTAGAGAGAGCTTTAAAATAAGAACTAATGGAAGTTGAGCAGGATTTATGTAATTTCACTCATTATTTTAAGTAAATTAGACAACTAGCTAATAAATCAATAATACAATATAAAAGCAAAGGGAAGAATACTACTACTAATGAAAGCACAAGGCAAGGAAAGTTAATGAAAGGATTGTGTCTAATGTGTTTAAAAAAATGGATTTCGATAATTACAATCTCATGTGTCAAAAAACCCCAAAGATTTAGTACCCTCCCCTCCTTTCCTGCTCAAAACCACAATACAGTTACTTTGGGATACACCTGAAACCTGGTACTATAGTGTCATCTGGAACAGAACCATCATTGCAGGAAAAAAAAAAATAGTGCTGAAATATGAGATTTGCAAAAAACCAGGAATTAAGATTATAATCAGCCTAACACATGCAGTAAGAATTTCACAGCAATGCCTGTAATGCAACCCTTATGAACCAGACAGTGAACCACGGCCCACACAACTTTGAGTATGTCCTGTGAGACTTTAAACAAGCATGCAAGTGCAACATTAAGGCCCAAGAGAGAGCCTGCCCCATTTGTGACTTAGGACTAGAAAGCATGCATACTAAAGTCTTTGAAGCTCTGAAACATGTATTTGCTGATACTGACATTTCAAAGGAGTCCTGAACAGAATTTAACAAGAGAGGGTTGTGACGAGTGGCATGAAGTTCAGCAGGTGGCCAGTCCAGTTGCAAGGATCAATAGTGCATACAGTACTGTTTAATGTCTTCATTCATGACCTACAGGATGGAACACAGTGCATATCTCAGCAAGCTTTTGGGTGATACACAACTGCAAGGACTGTTGTGTAGATAGTGGTTAGTAGTGACTAAAAGCCATCAGGAAATCAATCTCCTTTTAAATTACTTTAGCAATTTACATTCTTGCATTGACACATGATAAGGATCAATCTTTGTGAAATAAATGGGTAAGAAAAAGAAAAAAAACACTTGAGTTCCAAAACATTTTTCTGGAGACTGATAGATGCTAAACAATTTTAGCCCTCAATTTAGCCTCATTTCTTCTCTGATGATTAGGATATTGTCAATTTTATACTAATATATTCTTTTCCTCAGATAAAAGCTCTTCAATCTGATTGAAAAATACTCCATATAAAAAGTACTAAAAAAATTAAAAAGACAAGTCAAGACTGGTATCTCTTAAATCCTAGACATTTCCTTCTAAATTCCACAACAAATTCAAGGTGCTTAATCTCAGTATGTTAAAAAAAATTCTCACACTTTTGAGAAAAAAAAGAAAAAATATCACAACCAAAAAAACCCCTAATACTTAGAAACTCTGACTAAGGATCAGCTAAGAAGAATTAGATTCGTGAAATCCTTCAGGTACATAGGCCTAAACAATTAATTCTTGACCACACACAGTGAATTTGCAACACAGGGAACAGACTGCAAGTTTCCAGATTAACACCCTTATTTCTGGATCTTCTTCCCTCTTCAACAGACATGACAGATTCTAGAGGTAAGCCTTCAATTTAGAAAAACACATTTTTGTAGTTCATAAGCATCTCTGAAAAGTATAACCACAAGTCCTACATTATTTCACATTATGTTTTTAGCATACTAGTTTCTTTTCCTGTGTCTTCCGCTTTACCTATTGGGATTTGACAGTTGTGACATTGGTTTATTTCAGATGGGGTAAAATGTTATTTCAAAATACAAGATAAATTTTCTTTTCTCTGTAATTTCTATTACTGATACTGCTGTCAAAATTTAAAAAAAAATAAAACCAAAATCAGTAAAACAAAACACTGTTTTCAAAGTAATATTTAAACAATTGTTTCCATACTAAAAGCAATCCAAAGTAGCAATTGTTTTTCAAAACTAACTTCTGAAACCTGAAGTGTTAAGACTTATACATTTGGGACATTCTTTAGGCTCCACCACACATTTGCTTTTTTTTTGTTCTGTAGAGAGGAATGTAGGTGTCAATCATGCTTTCTCTTGCAACACATGTGTTTTGCAACTTTTACTTATCACTTCCATTACATGTAATGTAGGAAGGTTAGCACTAAAAACAACTGAAGAACCTGCATAAGTTAAATACATAAATTATTATTAGAGTGACAGAAAAGGCAACAAGTGTCTTGTGACTCCATTTGCTTTGTTTGTTAAGGAAGAGAAAGCTAATTAACTGCAATTGCAACCATAAAGACCTAGAACTGTTTATATCAACATAAGCTTTGGAGAAGCTAAAGTATATTTTACATTCAAACTTCACTCCCCCTGCCCTTTCTCCTTTCTGGAAACTGGGATGTTATTACAAAACAGTAAGTATCTACAAAAGAGTGAACACATCAGGCCTAAAAACTAGAATAATTTCTTTTTAATAAACAATTCCCTGCATTATTTTAAATATGCATATGCTATATAAAATATATTCATTTTTTGTCGTATCTAAAATTTTGTTGTAAAGAATCACTCTGTGCAAAAAATTTAATCTAAAAATCACAGCAAGAATAGTGATATATAAATTTAAACGTTATATGGCATTATTTGGCCTTTAGATTAAAAAGGCTGGATATTGCACAAAAAAAATGGAAAATACTGCAATTTTTATTTAATTTTATATTTCAAAGAGAAACCTAAAGTCTTTTTAAAGTAAGTATTTTAAGGACACTCACACGAAGTGAAGCTTTAAAACTCTCTTCTTGCACTGTGTCCTTCTATGTCAGTTTCTTGTCTGGCAAAGTGTAAGAAAGGGAAAAAAGCAGAAAAGGGGAGAAAGCAAGGGCAAAGGAAGGCGTGGTGGACAGGCAGGAAGAAAAGAATGAAAAGTATACTTTCTGTCCTCGTTTTTCTAACTGTTTAATGTAGAGAAGTCATTGCCTCTAGAGCTTTCATGAGATCTTAGTTTTTACTACGTATTTTTGAAAAACTGAAAATTACTATCTTTTATAGAAACCTATCTGTGCTGCAATAGTTCTCAAACTTTTCCTTCCCTATTCTTGTAGTCAATGTCTTGATCCTTTTCTGTCTCCATCTACAGCATATTCTTATTATAACATGCTTATTACAACATGCAATCCTCCATGCTGTATTCAAGGTGTCACCAGTTAGCTTCACCCTTCTTCGTGTCTGCTATCACAAACACATTGATTCCCCTGCACAATATTTGATTTCCCAAAAACATCTTCCATTTAGAAACTGCTGTAACAGTCAACTGTCCATAAAAAAGGCGTCCAAGTAGAGGAAAAGACCACATTGTCAATCTGAAAATTGAAACTCCTAGTAATTTTTAACATCTTTGTTCTTAAATTGACCATGTGCCCACGAAGTGAGCTGAAGAAAAAACGTGTTACTAGAATGCTGAGAAATTCCAGTCATTGATAGTAGAAACTGAAGTGATCAGGTTCCTAGGAAAGTTAATGCTGAATTTGAAACACTAGGAGGAATTTTGTGCAACTTCAGCTTAGAAAACAAAAACTAGTAGAAAACAACTGCATAAAAATCCATGTAAGAAAAAATATAACTGTTCCTCTCCAGGAAACAAAGGAAGAAATAATTTTAGAAAAAAAAACAAATCAGCCCAAAGGGTAACAGAAAAGACACACACACACACGAGGTGTAACAATGAGGTAAGGTACCAATTTATTCACACGCCTTTCTTACACATTCTTTATAGTGTGGAAAGCTAGGTAAATAGTATATTATGATGTTGTAACTGCGTAGTTATAAGAATACTTCCCATATATTTTCTACAAGAACTAGTATTAGACATGCAGTTTAGTAAGAATAGCTCTTTCCCAAAATGTGTTCTGTCTTACCCTTAAGTTAAAAAAACTTGTTCATGCACTCCAGGGTTTCTGATAAATCTTAATTACAGTGAATGCTGTCAAGTTTTTGTTCCAGTATACCATTGGTATAGTGGTATTTCAGTTCAGCCTAAAACAATAATCAGTACAGGGGTCTGCATGTTTTCAAGCATGGTCAAAGAAAACCCCAGACATAACAAAGTAACATTTCCTAACTAAAATGCCCATCACCAGTACTGCCATAGTATCTAAATTATATAACTACAGAAGCAATACAAAGAAAGCAAAACATTTACTTATATAATCATACTTAAACAGTTAATGGCATGGAAGTTGAAGTCTTTAAACTCCCTGAAACCTTAAACACCAAGTGCATAAAAATAAAATTAGCTACTGTAGAGATATTTGAAAACAGGCTGAGACACCAATCCTTGTTTTTATGACAAGCACCTACTAGAAATACTGCACACACCTGATAGTTTTTAACTCCAAATGCATGCCTGAGAGAAATCCATTATCTAATTTTTTTCCCACCTTCTTATGATTACTGATAGAGACTGACTGATAGCTATAGAGAATTTGAAGCCATATGGTATTTATTTAATTTTGCTTTTTTAAAAGTCTTTCTTGTTGTAGTATGCAGAAATTTCTTTAAAACATGAAACATCTGAAATTAATGAAATGTAATGAAGATTAAATAATCACTAGCATGATCTTTCTTACCCACATGTCATTTTAAATGCTTTGAGTAGTTATCTCTCCCATACTATTGGTCAGATCTGACTTGATGGTCAGATCATATTTATCTGACCATCAAGTTAACATACTACATTAAGAATTCCCCTACAGTGACTGAGCTTATGAAACTTACTTTTAAAAATTCAGTTAATGAAGATGTTATTCGGTAAACTCCAACAGTATAATTGAAGATGAACTGATAAACCAATGTAGTTCTATTATGTTACAGTAATGAATGAACATAAACTTCAAAAATTACCTTAATTACGTTAGCTTCTGAAATACCGTTATGAATATGTCCTTAATACACTAAGAATGTTGCTAAACTGCAGCTAATCCTAGAAGTTCTAGTCCATGGAAACTCTACTTTGGCTGCTTACTAACTTCATTTTAGTACAAATTGTGGTGGCTTATTACACCGCTTGAGTAGATTTACTGATTTGAAAAAGTGCAAAATCATTACAGAAAGTGTGTGCTGTACAAAGTGATAATTACATCTCAGGTGATGCTAACCAGTTTCTTCAAAATGCAACTAATGTAGTAATACTCTTGCTTTTCTCACCCCTTTTTAGAATGTATAGAATTCAACCCTGTAATAGGTGATAGATGAGTGATTATATTGATCTTATTAGAAAGCTGAATTCAGAGCTAGCAGCAGAACTGAGTCTCTTAAGCTCTAGACTCTAATAATATATACAAAATGAACATCTATCTCCATATAGCCATTTACTGTTTTGCATGTCCTAAGTATTTCACTGACTTAAGCGTAGGGAAAAAAAATTCTCAATATATCCAGTAGATGTTTCATTCCCTACATAATCTCTAGGTTAGAAAAACCAAAACAGCTCTCAGGCATCCTGGCCCATGCAGTGAAAATCCTTGTCTAAGAGCTGAGAATCTTTAAATTCAGTACTGTTTTCCCACACTCTTTTTCATGATCTTTGATATGGCTCTTTGCCTGTCCAACCATTCAATCATCTTCATCAATCTTCTGATCTCTGAAGTAGTAACTTCCAGTAGTAAAGAAATGGCAATATACAAAACAAAATGAATTATTCACACATTTGTAGGACTGAAACTGTTGACTGTAGCAATTGAGTCCTGAGATATTTCCTACAGATATAAGATCTGGCTAATGTTTATGACCAATAAATCAATTCCCAAATACCTAATAATTTTAATTCAAATATTCCCAGATGAACAATAGACACTGACAGCAACTGTATAATATGCAAAAATTAGATTTCCCGTTTAAAAGCAGATAATGAAGAGTAAGCTCATTGCTGAACAGCAGGTCACATAGTAAGTTATGCAGTGACAAAGCTACAGGAATGTTGACATGGCATCTTTTTAATTACACCAGCATTAATGAAAAGCAACGAATAGTTCTATGCAACTTACTTCAGCATCTAGACTATCACTATGCTCTGGCATTTAGTTCAGATTTAGCTCAATAGTTTTTTTAATTAATTAAGGTATTTAATTGACTAAATTAATGAAATCCAACTCACCATGAACAATTCTATTCTTTAATTACTTCCTTACGTTAGTCTTTTACTAGTAGAGGCTATACTATCCTAAAGCATCTTTAATAAACCAGATAGCAAAACAGCATTGAAAGCATTTTAACTAAATCATATCATGTTGCATTCAGAATAAATGTTCTGAAAGTGGTAGCTGAATATCTTAATTATCTAGTGCTAGTATCTGGTTTTAGTCAGTATTCTACCAAAAAAGAAAATACAATCCTAAGCAAAAGTGAACACTACATAGATCTCTATTAATTTGGAAAAAAAAAAAAAAGTTTTAATAAAATGGAGTAATACATGTGGAAGAATGTGTAGTTATTTTCAGTAAGAATATATATAAAACAACTGCATTTCTGTGGTAATTGTCTACAGAAAGAAGCATGGATCAGAAATGTAGCAAAAACACATATCCCCAGCCGCACACCTGGAACATCCCCTGACCACCATGACCTTTCAAACAATCAAGACTGATCTCCTGGTGGCATGGGTGACCTCCCTCAGCATTCCTGTGTGCATTTTCCCTGAACCAATGAAAATTTTCCCTGAACCAATGAAAATTTGTTACGTTTGTTTAAACCATCATAACCTGACACTCCTCCACAGAGGGAAAACCTTCCATGATCCACAAGTTTTCCACTGGTACCTGCAACACCTGAAGGAAGTTCTTAACCAATAAAAACCAAGGTGAAGAATGTACCTTGGGTACCTTGCCTTTGTCCTTTTCTACCAAATCTGCCCCAAATTTCATTTTCTAGAGAACTCATTTTCAATTACTGTCTGGACATTTCAAGTCTCTCATTCTCCCTTCCACACATTTCTATTTTTAAATAATCCCCTAAGAGAGAGCATTGATAGCAACATATTTTTCACAGTGATTAGCTGCTCCCTTGTGATCAAACTCACTGCGGGGTATGCAAGACTGTGACATCACAATGGTTTTAGTCATACAGCTACAGTTTGATATTTTTTTGATTCATCTCAAAATTAAACTACTTGCTTTTCTCATTACCCATCTGTCTCACATACTGAAAAAGAAATACAGAATGGAAGTGAAAATTGTAGGAAAGAACTGTAGTGTGCAGCCAAAAGTTACTAACATTACAAGCCAGGAGTCAAACTCTCCACATTAAGGCATTATTACCTGGTAAAAGATATTTTTTCAACACTACAATGGTTTTGTTTCAGATATTAAAAACAACAATATCAAAGAAAGCTGAATAGTACTAGAATACATTTGGGAATATCCCCTTCCCACCTTCCCCCAAACTCAAATACATGACACAATTGACATGTTAATAACTTTTGATAAAATTACCTAGTTAAACACATTAAGGAACTGAAACTTCTAAAAAGAACTGATATATGTCTGAACCTATAACACTGTTTTTACAGAGAGCATTACTAGTTATAAAATAATACTGTTTTGAAATAACAACAGATACATCCTACATTTGCCACTTTTACAAGAGCACTGGCGTGCCAATTAATTATTCAAAGGAATTACACTGATTTTAATGTCACATTTGTTACGTCAAAACACCTTCAACTTCAAAAGATACTCTCTTCTACAGTACAGAAAAGGAAAAAACAGGCCTAGCTACCGAGATTTCAAGTAATTGCAGTATTATTTATCTAATGATTAGAGGCTTAATATATTTTATTTCAATGAGGTAAATGACTGGAAGGTGGTATCACCACTATTCTCATATTCATTTAAAAACTGAATGGCATATTATCTCAAGGCATGAATAACTTGATGTTACTGACTGATTTTGGCTTGGTAGTTATATTCCATGATCAAGTAAGAGAAAATTTAAATAAGATTTGCTTTATAGGTTGGCACCTTCCATGTCTGTAGCAGAAAATTTCTCTGCTTCTAGAAAGACCTAGAAATTACCCAAGTTCCAAACACTGGGCTTTTTGTTCTAGTATGCTTCAAAAATTAAATCATGAAAGAGCAATTCACACATATATCTGTAAATTTCTTAAAAGAGAAGACCTTAATGACAGCTTTCTCATCAATAACTAATACGAAATAGGTAGCCCCAAGGGCTACACTGAAGATTGTATGATCACAGTCAGCATTTTCAGAATAGTCAAAAATTCTATTAAAAATATGAGACAAATGAAACACAAAGAACTAGTACATGAAAGTATAATGAAAAGCTCTATGTAATATTTAGCAATACTATTTAGATGCTCTCCTATTTACTACAACATAAAATGCATTTGGAAGAAAAATGGCAAAAGAGTATTTTTTTCTCAGAATACCACAGAAATCTTAGATTCTTAATTGTCAGAAACGTAGGAAAATACCTAAGAAAACCCGTAAATCTTAGGCAGCTTGGAATTTTCCAATAATGAAACCCTTGCAAAAAAAAAGTAAAACGTGAGCATTCTGAAGAATTACTTTCCAGAAATAGAAAAATACATAAATCTTATATATACAGGCTTAAACCTCATAACCTGAAAATTCCATCTCTCTCTTCAAAAGGTCACCATCAAAGATTATTTTTGTCCATCTTTGTCTTCTCTAGATAAAAGCAGGTCTGATTCCCAGGAATTCTGCACAGTAGCTTCCTACACCTATCTTTCCAAAACAAGTAACTTTAAGATCTTCAAGCGTGTATCAAAAAGAGAGAGACTGAACACACAAGTTCAGGTCCAACACACAAACAGCATTCTGTACTTATATCTGAATAACAGCTATGTTTACGTGATGTAGACCTATTAAGTTGGGTGTTAAGTACTTAATTAAGCAGAAAAACATCTCATTGACATTCTTCACTCTTCTTGGCACATAAATGTGGCATAAATAACAGTATACCATCAAAGAGTGAATATTGTACATGGGTAAATTTATGAAAGACTATAATACCTACTCCAGTAGCATATAAATAGCAGTTAAGTCCAAAAAATTAGTTAGATCTTGTAGTCCTCCACACAAGAATTATATTTAATGCTAATATAGCTTTTTTTCTTGGAAACTTTCACTACTTCTGCCTGTTTCTTTACCCATTTAAAAAACTCTGCATTTTTAAACATCTTGTAATTTTCCACAACATTTCATTAACACTACATAAATCAACATTACTGCTAGTATTTGTTATTTTAGACATAGTTAGTGTATTGAGAATAGAAAGACATCACTACAAAAAAAAACCAGAAAGCATATGAGATGTTTGCTTCAGAATTGATATCTGGTAAATTATTCCAAACTACAGTTTTCAAATTACTGACGTTAAACAAAAAGACAATCATTTTGACTTCTTACACTAAATTGTAGTGTAATTGTTCTTACAATAAAACAATATGAGAATATAATATGTTTACATGAAATGCAAAATTCTGAAAATAAATTTGCATATCAACAGCACTAATTAAAACAAAATAGGATTAAACATTCAATGCCATGCCATGCCAAAATGCATTACATTTTGTGGTAATTCAGTAGGAGGATAAATGTACAGCCCAATGGACTACACAGATTTTTTTGTCAAACTTCTTGTTCTCTATTGTCCTTTTCTTCAATACTGTACAGCCCCCAGAGTTGCCCCTGTTATCAGTAACTAAAGATGAATGTTTAATACTCTTAGAGCAGTTTTCATCTATTCAGAAAACAAAGAGTGCCATATTAATGGAATATAGCAGATTACAAATAACTAATTTGTCCTTTTTGTTAAGGTTACTGGCCAATACTACAGTGACCCTTCAACACCATCCCAAAGCCACATATAGGAACTGAAAAGTGGTGTTAATCTAGTGTCAATCTACGTCTTTATTTAACAACCAGTGTTACAATTTTTAACTGTTAGCCAGGTCAAAATATTAAAACTGAAATGTAATCATCCAGAATTACAACTATTACTATTTAATGAGCTTATTTCTGTCTCATTCCAAGTCACTTGCTTATCCATATATTTCTACCTTTCACACATAACAGGTCCTGAAATACTGACAGATTCATGCCATGAAACAAATCTGTTACTCAGTTTTATTCATTACCTTTTAACAGTATACTGACAATGTATTTCCTAACTTTTCTAAACAATATGTATTTCCTAACTTTTCTAAACAATATGTATATCAGTACAACTAGGGGTTTTTATGAAGATCCAGTAGAGGTCAATTTATAAAAGAAGCTGGTATTTAAAAGCAATGTAAAGGGGTTACTAAATACTCTTTTTTATTAACTCCTTTTTGTTAACAACTAATTCAATGTTTCTTTGTTTTCCCCAATGTTCTGAACTACCAAACATCAAAGTCACTCACTTTAAGCACCTTGTCAGGGTTTTGGTATCTCAATTTTCAAAATTACTTTCATTTTCCAAAGTGGTTCACCACTTTGAGAAACAGAATCTCCCTAAATTCAACACTAGTTTACTGTGAAAAGAAAACCATGACAACTGTTTGTACTCTTGCTTTATTATTACATCCGGCCTGGTCACTATTGGAAATTCAATCTATTATTGTTGCTAGGAGCCTGTTGCTATGCAACCTAAAAGGGTTATGCGGCACTTTCAGGCTGAGAAGCCTTGAAAACACCACAGGCCCTCTCCTATGGCTCTAACCAGCTTATTTAAATAGATTAACACTCTCCTTAGTCAACCCCAATTCCAGGCATACCCTTAAAAAAGTTACACTGACAGGTTTGAATACAGTATACAAACACAAACTCCAAAAAATTACACAGAAGCAATATATCTGACCTACACCGCACACTACAACAAAGCAGACAGCTGTATTTCCTCTAATCCATCATTTAAATTAGCAAAGCTAAAATCTGTTAACTCCAAACCCTGTCAAATTCTAACCTTCACATACTAACTAGCTAGTATAATGGAGCTGCTAAACATGCTCTGCAAAGATATTTTATAATAAACTTGTGACAGAACAATACATTTTCATACAATTTTCATACGCTAGATCATAAACGTGGAACTTGGAGGAAAAAAACGAACTTAATTAACTCTGAAATGGCAGAATATTTCTTATTTATAATCTATATCAAAAGATGTCCAACAAACTTCTAAGCAGATTCCAAGTGAGTTCTAGTTTTGTGTGTCTTTGTCACCTTTACACATTCTACATATTAGAGATCTATGTAAATTTCTACAGATTAATTTCTTTCAGCAATATTTCTGTAAATCTGCTGAAGAATGGCTAAAAAATGACATGAAAAAGAGCTGATTATTATGGCTTTTCTTTCTAATTATCTGAGGCAGTTCCAGTCTGCATCAAAGAACAAGTTGTTCCATGGCATCAGAATTAAGAAAGCAGCATTTCCTCCAGCTTGGTCCTTTAAATGGATCCATACAACACTGTAGATAAGATTGTGAGTATTTGCTGCCTGACTATCCAGTCAGGAGTGAATGGATAGGATAGAATGTTCGGAATGAAAAGTAAGTTGCAAATGCCTCTTCTTCAATGATAGCATCTATTGTTTCTTACCTTTTCAAGCTAATTATTTTGTTAGTATGTTTTTCTGAAACTTCTAATTATCTTTTGAATAAGACAGACAGGCATATCAGAAAAAAAAAACCAACCAAAAAACCAACAAACCAAAATTATTTTCCTAAGAGTACAAATTTAAGAAATTAGCGCACTGTCCTAGTAGTCATTGGAAATGTTAAGATCATTACCTAGATGTAAAAGACAGTGCCACAAAATTGATTCCAGTAGTGATATAAGGAAATGCTAGGGTTAATCCTTTCCAAAATGCTTTGTACTACTTAGTGGCTGATGATTTTTAGTGGAACCATGAAAACAGTAACAAATATGAAGTGTGTTCTTAAGACAAAAATCTCAGATGTTTGGGGGTAAAACAGCAAATATCAGCAGAATGCATTCATGAATTCAAACTCTTCCAACTACAACTTTTTTAGTTTTCCAGAATTTTTAAGTTTGCAAAATCTTTATCAAAGCCAAAACTGAATTTTTCACCTGTGTCAGGTAACACTCAAATAACAAAAAACCTGCATTAGCCCCTGTATTTTTGGGATTTAGCCTGAAATAGTTGACAGCCACAAATCTAGTAGAGTCTAAAACAAAATGCCAGAATGAAACACATTCTAACCAAATCCATAAATCTAAAGAATTGCTGTGTATAACCACCATTGCTAGTTTACTTTTTATGATTTTATAAAAAAAGGGTCACTGTAATATGTTACCCTAGATATCATAACCTCAAAGATGACAGGGTGCTTGGACAACACCAACAGCTAGATACAGCTAGAGAAGTAATAGAAGCATGTCATGCTACAAAAGTACCTCAGGTTTATAACTAAAAAGTAGGTACTGATTATCTAAATTAAGTTCTGCAGTCAGCATTTTGTTAGAGCTTGTAACATACTTCTGTGCTGTCCAAGAATTTATTAGAGAAAAGGAGGGGACTTTGACAAAGAGAACAGATCCAAAGCAACATCCATCCACCATTTTTCCTTAAATGTTCTTCTGTAAGTATATTTACTTTAATGTTACTGAAGGAAATTAGATTTGCAGACATCAGTGGTTTTTTTACACAAAACATGCCCTGATGCCTTCAGTCTGGTGAGACACTCTGGTTGTCTTCTCTGACACTTTAGTAGAAGAAACTTGACCAGAATCTCACTATAATTAGCTTAAGGGGGAGCCTAAGATTTCTTCATCCTTTATTACAGAAGATAACTTGCTTGTAAACTGGCCATTTAGATGAATTGTACAAGCTAAACATTCCCTTGGCTCTAGGAGACAATTCCACATTAGTAAGATTACTTATGAAGGTAATGTTTCTCCCATAATTCTAGAATCCTATTCTTAAGATAGAATTCACTACCACCACGATCAGACCAGACCAAATGCATGGTCCATACAACTGCTCCCCTGAGTTTACTGAAACAACAACAACAAATATATCCCCTCCACCAAAACCCCCAAATGACTCAAGATCTTATTTAAGATACTCTTCAAGCATTCCATTCCTCAATAACTGTGGTTATTTTCTACAGAGTCTGGAGATTTACCTGTTCTCATGTAGCCGTTAAAAGAAACAGATTCTGAATTTCTCAATTCAAGTTATTTCCAATTACATCAAACTGACTAAAAGAATGTTCTTCCAAACATATTTTTAAGTATCAATTCAGTATACATTGTCATGAAGCAGGCTAAAGCATACTGAGAGAAAGCTAGAGATTAGCAAACATGAAAGTAAAGTGGCTGTTGGCAAATAAAAAAAAATCAGGCAGTCCCTGAAAGCCAATCTCGGCACCTGTAGGCAGTCCCTACAACCATGTCAGTGTGAAGCTTAGCAGACTAGTCATACCCCACTATCTCAGGTAAATTGTTAAATATTAAACCACATCCAAGCCAGCATCCAACAACAACAGGGGAAAAACACCAAGTAGCCAAACTGTGGATACTGAACTGCAGAGCTTAATAACTAAAGGTAAGCGCCACAAAAGTACTGAAAAAATAATTGTAATTGCAAAATATATGTAAGCAGATATCACTGTCACTAATGATGATATAATAAAGCAGCAAAAAAAGAACTACATTATAAACACAAAGGAAGGAAAAAATGCTGACATAAAAAACCCCCAAGACTGGCATATACTTTAAWTTRAAAAAAAGAGAGAGAAAGGAACATTTACAAACTTGGAAAGTTAGAAACCCATTTAAAGAAGGCTGTCTCGTTATAAAATAATGCTTTTATGTCCTAAAGATATCCTTTACCCTGCCCTACCATCTGAATTTTAAGTATCTCTTTAGAAATCTACTTAGCTTTGTAACCATGTATTTGAAATACTGTAACTGTAATAAGGAAACTAATAATTCAGTATGTTTACCATGTTCTTTCTTTTTTTTATAAAAGAAATTTATACTCAATTTAAGAGCAAATTCAGCAGCAGCAAGTCTACAGGAAATATACAAGAAATGCATTATGTTGAAAACAATGACAAGAAAACCTCTCACTACAAAAATACTATTTTACCAAACATGCTTGAAATTTACTATCACGCTTGACAACATTATTTAAGATATTATTTATAACTTTGTTTGCCTTCCTGTATGACCTTTCCCAACACATTACTTTTCATAAGCAGATATTTATTCACAAGACACTGTTACTACCAGTGTTGTTTTTGATGTCATATGAAATGAAATCTGTTTTAACATTTAAAATACATACAAATCATACAAAAAAAAAAAAAACCAAAAAATCCTATAAGCCAAACATACAAAAAACCCTTCCACGTGGCTTTTTGTTGACCTCATTGTAAAAGACACTCAGTTCCACAGCACATTCTGTTCTGCTTTTCCAACCTAACACTACCAAGCACCTGAAAAGATAGTGATTTAGCAAGTCACAGCTTGTATTTCCTGGATAGATACCAATATTTTATTTTTATTCCATGTGTGACTTAGAACAAACCATTTCAACTTATCTTTTTCAGCCTACAGACATTTATTTATAAACAATATCCTAAAATTATTAAATCCTCTTTAGTCACCACTACCTTTCTCTCAAAGAAACAGTTCTCTAAGCTCTTAGCTAAGATTGACTGTAGAAAGCATTTGAAAACATGAAATTGTAAAATGAAAACATGCATAAGGATTCTTATTAGCTAGGTTTATCTAGCTATCAAAAGATAGTTTGACAAAAGGTGATGGTAACTGATTTTTATAATTATTTGGTAACTTTTTTTAATTTGGCTCCAGCCTACTGCACCTAGAGAGAATAAAAAAACAATTTCAATATGAAAAACATTCAGCCACAGTATTTATGCAAGATTTATGTCATGAATAGCAGAAACTGAATTTGATTTCTAAGTCTTACGATAAAGACATAGGACTATATAACATACCACTTCATTGTTCTTCCATACTGGCAAGTAACAGTAAAAATAATATCAAACAGATATCATTAGCTATCTCATTTATAATATGGAAAATAGAAATATAAACTATGACACAACAACACTGAACACTAATTATATAAATTTTGATATATGTTTAAGTTTATTTCACTTGTTTTCCTTATTGCAGCTCTTTGTTTTGCCCACCAGGATTTCTACTACCTGAATTTCTTGCTATTCATTTTAATCACTGACTTTGAAAAGCCAGGCAAGACTTGACAGGAACATTCTAAAATACTAGCACATTAGAATAGAGGTACTTGAAAAAGGTACTGACTATGTCATGGTGTTAAATCGTTTAGGGCACTTTGAGTTTTACTGTGCATTCATGTACTTTATTTAATCAGAAAAATGATTTTTACTTGGAAAAAATTCACTGGAAACACTTTATGGAAATCCTACACCCCTCTTTAACTTAAATTCTCAAATTTGACAGAGGTAAGTTTAACATATTATGAATTAAATAAAAATACATCGTAAATAATGTATTTGCTTATCCAGGCATAATCATTCCATTCAACTCAGCTTATTAGCTGATATGAAACATCTCCATTTAAATAAAGGAATTACTTTCTAATAATGCCATGATTATCAAGACTACATTTATCATAATTAGTAATGTATACATATGTTTTTGCTTATCCCTCAAGCAGTGCTAAATAAGAGTAAGAGAAATCAAAGTACATTAATTTTGCTATGGATCTGAATGTTCCATCATAATAAACTCCAGACAAAACAACCAAAAGACCCCCAAAGAGAACCACTTCAGTCAACAGAAGCATTGATTATCAATCTATTTTTTCTGATTTCACCAATAACAGTTACTGCAATACATACTTCCTTAGATCCTTGCTCTTGATCTCTATCATTGCCATTAATTTTATATCTGTAGCTATATGATAAAGCAAATACTTTTTTAAAACAAACATCTCTTTACATACACTCAAAAATTATTGTGCTTGTTTCTGAAATCCTTTTTTTTGGACATAGTCCAGTTCTTATCAAAGTGAACAGAGATATAATCAAGTCACACAGAAAATATTTTAGATACCCTCATTACAAAAAAGATTGATACCCTCTTCAGATTGCTGGCTGTTATGTACACTGAACACCACTTACAAATCACCAGGCAGTAAGCCAAATATAGAATGTTTCATCAACACCCCTGAACTTGTTTCAAAAAAGAAGGGAAATTATCCAGTTTATTTTAAAATTCTGAATAATATCCAATAAAAATGTCATTTGCAATTCTTCCACTTTTAGTTTATTCTTTTCTTTTGCTACAACAAAAGAATTAAAAACTGTCTTAAAGTCAGTTAACTCTTAAAAATTAAGACTTTGACATATACACACAAATGTCCACAAAAACCAGCAACTGGTTTGGTTTTGCCGGGTATTCAACCAAGGTCCCTTATTCTTTCATAAAACCTTTTGTTCATCATTGTCTTTTCCTCGAGAGACCTACATAATTTTGGTTTCTTGCAACTGCTTTTATTTTTTTTCCCTCTGCAAGACTCCAGCAAAAAGTCTCAAGGTTTCAATCTAAAATATTGTATAAATAAATGTGAGGAATCCAGTCTATGTTGAGAACTAAGTTTTCAGAAAATGTAATACACTAAAAAAAAAAGGAACCTAAGAGTTGTGTAGTTAGGGAGATCATCTCCTGGGCACCCAATCCAGGTCTTTGTGATATATGTCAAGAGGACAACTTTGTGACTCTAGCTCTATCCCTCCACTTTTACTTCCAGATCTGAAGATTTAAATATAGTCCTAGGAAACTGAACTGACCAACAAGACTAGAAGTCAAACTAGATCACGTCTAGGAACTTCTGCTGTAGAGCAAGAATCCCAAGTAAAATTATATTATAGCTTGGGCTGCCATGGATATCAGGAGCTGCCAAGCCCAACTTCCCTCCCAAAGTAGGTTCAGATTTGGCATTAGACCACCTCCCCAGGGCTTCATCCAGTCAGAGGCTGAAAATCTCCAAAGACGGAAATGGCAAAACCTCACTTAGTCCAAGGTGTACTCTTGGGCTGTCCTCAGGGGGAAAAAGGGTCTCCTTGTGTCCAATCTAAACCTCTTGTGACTGTCTCTCATCCTTTCACCACACACTTCCATAGGAAGTGCACTTCCAGGGAAGGCTGCTGTTGGGACCCCTGTAACTCTCTTTTCTCTAGACTGAACAAGTCCATGTCCTTCAGTACCTATTCACGTGCACGCTAGTTCCTGACCATCTTAGTGGCCCTTTACACTTACTCCAACCAACATCTTTCCACAACTGCAGAAGAGTGACAGTAAAAGCAGAAATGCATGTGAATGTTGTAAAATAAGTACAGAAGAGATGTGGGTAAACATATATCTCAATTTCCTGCCTATACCTGTGTCCATACAGCCCAAGAGACATTTTTGATCTTTCCTCCAGCACAGGCACACTGCTTGCACATGTTCAGCTACCTGACAACCATGGACCTTGGGATCTCATCCAGCCTGAAATCTCAGCCACTCTGTCCCCAGCCTGCAATCTGCAGCTACAGGCCTGTGAAGTCCTAAAGAGCTTCACAGGACTGGCATTTCTCTCTCTTTTGTCCAGAAGATTCTTGTAGAAGCCGGTTAAAAGAGTATTTTTTTCAGTGACCGCTTTTGTTCTAGATTTCACTAAGACAACTATGTTTATAGTAAGTAATCTGTATGTTTGCCGTAAGAAAAGACAAGCTTTCTAACACCCTGTGAAGGATGGCTAGCAGATTATTTGAGACAATATGCTCAATACAGAAATGACATACCAGTCAGTGATGTAAAAACCACCAGTTTTACCGTTTGCTCTAACACAAGTAACTCCATTTGACAAGCTGAACCATCTAGATTAAAATAAAATGTCTTGCTAGATGATTCTTATTCCTACGAAAGTATCTTCTACATTTCTTTCACTCTTAAAGGAAAAAAACCCCAAACAAACAACCAAATACAAAATCCCAAACAATCAACCAAACCAACCGCAAACTGCACACGATACTACACTGAGTACCCTAAGCATCTTCTGTTCCTTTAGTTTTATTGATGCCTTAAAGATCTAGAAATGAGTAATACACTTTTGAGACAATATTAATATAGGAGGTAAAATAAAGGCTGGTCCTTCTTGGAGGCCTGCAAGGGGCAGGTATGTAAAAATGCCCATCCCACACAGGGTGAATACAGTTTTATAAGTTTAGCAAATTAGCATAATTGAAAAGAATCCATAATTAGAAGTACAAGTGACAAGTGATGAGGTAATTCCCCCTGGTTCTACCCTTTCCTGAATTCCCCCCCAGCTTAGATAGGAACTAAATTTTATGTATGAAGATGTGTCTCCAAGAGCTGGTTTGAACCTTGGCTCCCAAAGAGAACCAAGACAAGACAGGGGCCTTGACCCCTGGGGCTTGGAGCTTCAGGAATGTGCTTTGTCTTTCTGTCTATCAGGGTAGAGAAAAGTACTGGAGCTAGCTAGGACTATATAACTATACAACAGTAGTCTAAATATAGTCAAAAATATATATAAGGAGGAAACAAGAAAGCAAAAATCATTGTGGCATCATTACAGTAAACTTAACGATTTCCATACTAGCAAGTTAAATCCTGTAACTAGAGCACATAAAATGCTTTTGAATCAGCCTGTGGAAGACGGAAGTACTTCATGTGGAATGAACATATTTTTAAAAGGAAATCTAAATATTAGTCAAAGAGAACAGATCAATGGGAGGTCAGAAGCATAGCAATAAAACAAAGTTATACCTGTGACCATGCAGTTTGTTTTATGGAGATGACACATGTAATTTCATTAGAGGATGTAACACATTATGAATAAACATCTCAATTCCCACTATTAACACACAATTACATCTTCAAGCCATTTTTAAGGGCTGAAACCTGTTACTTTCCCATTCTTATACTAAAAACTCTGGGACAAGTACTAAAGCATTTCTGACCAAAACTTACACACACATACACAGCTTTCTTTATCACGGATGACAAAAACGTAACTTCTATTTTCCTATCAGCCAGATCCACCTGTTTTTCTAACTTGGACATTTTATCTTTTCCCATTTTATAAAATATGGGAAGAAAATGCCCGTAGTTTTTCAAAATATTGATTATTTTTARTACAGGAAAAAATTAACTACTGGCTCCAGTTTAACCCTTTTTTCAGTAGGCTACAGATGGAGGGTCTGTTGATGTTGAGCTTTCAAGAAATTCAGCTGAGTATGAAGAGTTACCATCCTTGGATCATAGCATGTAACAGAAAATACAACTATGCTGACAGAAAAACTTCTGAATATCTCAAACTTACATCTGTGTTTAGAACACAAGCCATTAAAAGCTTCTGAGATTTACAGCACTGAGTTGTTACAAGTCTTAGCCAAATAATCTAGCATTTCATCCTGAAATCAAATAGTGGGATTGCCCTTATATGGCAATCTTTCACATGGAAAGTAATCCTAAAACTTCTCTTCATCTCAGTTGCCTGAAATGTGTTTGTCACAAACAAACTTGTAACCAGTGATTTGAGACTGCATGAAGAATCCATCTTCATCAGGTCATGAAAGTCAGTCACTGCACTGAAATCATGATCCTGTGTTCAGCTCTTCCCTGAATTCCAGAAATGTCAGTTTCTTCAGAATTCAATAAGGAGAAATAAATATTAAAGTAGGCCAAGGAGTGAAGATACTGAAGACCTTCAAGCCCTATTAAGGAGAGAAAATTTGACTCAGTGGTCCTTATCAAGATCATGGCAGGAAATTTTAGTATCTGAAATTTAAATCTGCTTCCACAGAAAGTATGGCTATAAAACAGTAACATAAAGTCTGGATATTCACGACCACACAAGTTCATAAGTTTATAGTGTTTGACAACTGATCATCTGAATGACCTGAAACAACAGAAGTAAAAAACCACTACACCAAACAGATACAACTAAATCAGTGTAAACCTACAACTTTTAAAACCCTGGAAGGTCTGTTTCGTAAGACAGAAGAATTACTTACATGATAAATTATGCTATTGCTTTGTAGGACCATCTTTAATTCTGAGCTTACAGCAAATAAACCTTTCCTCAGTATGACTTAAATTTGCTAGCAAAGGGTACTTCGGACACAAAACCTAAATTCTGTGAACTAGCCTGAGGTTTGCAAAACCCTATGCCATTCTCATCTCCACACCACTACAGACCCAGCATACTGAACTCTCTATACATTTACTTGCTCACTACTGTTCCATGCAATACCCTCTCAGGACTGTGCTCCTTACCCTAGAAAGGAGTTTCAAAGTTAGAGAAAGCCAGAGCAACTCAGGACAACCCTCCATCAGAAAGCACTTGGAAAGAGACAATGAAGAGCTGTGTTTTCATCATCATTGCCTCACCTCAAAATCCAGACTTGCAGCTCAAAACTTTTTCCACAAAATAAGGGAATGAAGCTATATTTCTGTCCCACTTACCTCCACTTATTATTAAATAATAATTATATTAAATTACATTAAATTTATGGTTTAACACTATGCAGGTTCTACTCTCTAAACAACTGTAAGGATGATGTAGCTCACAGAAGAGTTTCTCCGCTTTTCAGAAAGTCTAATGAATAAATTTCCTAGAAGTTACAGGGAATTCATATTAATATTACCCAGTTTCAACTCTGAGGAATTAGAAACACCCTGGATTCTACACTTTTCCATTTACTAAATCTGACAGGAAAACAATACAATGAATATGGAAGAGTTATTTATCAATTCCTCTGCAAATTGCAACTCAGTTGAATTGATTTAACATAGAGTGGACAAAACAACATAGGAGTGAACTAAATGCTAAAGACAAATACAAATGTTGATATGGCAGTTCAAGCTATCAAGCTTAGCTACCACAGTGTGTCAACTCACATCATGGCTAATAGTCAATTTGATAAATCAGCTACTATACAGGTAGCTCAACTGCTCCTCACTATCCAAGGCTAATGTAACTTTGAAAACAGCTGCACTTTCCTGTAGAAGTAATGTAAATAGCTTTCATGTATTGTAATAGTTTTCAAGTCATGTATTTTATAAATGACTGTGATATCTCTTGAACTATATATATTTAAACAACACCTTTCTATAACTTAACTGTAAAATGTATATCAGATGATCATTAAATTATTCCAGATTTTTCAGTCAGAAATTTTGAGACAATTTAGTTTTTAAATGGCAATTATACAACAACTATTTTTCTTAAAAACACTGAAAAGGAAGAATGGGATTTCAATTAAAGAAAGTAGTTCTAAAGAAAGGTTAATTTTTTATTGTATCTTCTAAATTCTCTGGGATACAAAGTAATTAACACTGACTTCCAATAATAAACACAATATGTAAAATACTAACTAGAAACACAAATTAACAATCCTTTGTGTATAGCCACATGTCCCTCCTAATGGAAGAACGACAACGTGCATCTCATCAGCAAAAACGGGGGGCAGGAAACATTCATTCTTCCTTCACTAAGCCTGGAAATCTATTGTATCTACTCTCAAGCCACAGAACAATAAGGAGGTAAGAATACAGCAGGTATCTTACTGGGAAAACAAAACAGTTAGGACTCTAAATGGAGAATTTTGAATACTTTTTGCAGCAGTTAAACAGAAAATAAGTCTTCAAATTTATGAGACATTTAATGTAAGATAGAAATCCTGACACTGACCGCTGCTTCCAATGGCATGAGAACTACAGCTATTTTGGGGGTTTTTTTGCTTTCCCCCTACCAAAAATGAATAGATTAAGTCCTCTTTAGATAATGCTAGTTACTTTTTACCATTCAACTCTGTTAGTTTTACTGCTAATTTCACTTCTAGCTCTTTGCAGTGCAGAATGCTATCATGATGCAAGGAAGAAAAAGCTCAAGTAATAAGACTAATTTTCTTAAGATGATGCCACACAGTACAACAGCAACATTCCAAAATGCTTTGTGGATAATCTGCAAGAGATCACACCAAAAGACAACAGTACAAATTGACAGTCCTAGTAATCTAATCCACTAGAAAGGAAACTTCAGAAGTTCAATAAACATCCAATATCATTGTCAGATTAGAGAGATACATAAGCAAGACTGCTCTTCCTTCTTCCCATCCCAGATTTAGGAACTTTTGGGGAGAGGAGAAGAAAAGAAAATCAGACCAAAGGTATTAGAGAATCACCTGAAAATTTAGCAGACATAAACTGGTTCACTGGAGCCAAAAATGTATTTTTTAATAAATAAATAGCTATCTATAATCTTAATAACTGTCTTGTAAATAGTTCTGTCACAGAATCCTATTATGCTTTTAAAGTTGCTTGTGATGTATAGTTAACAGCACATAAAAAAGTAATCAGACAAAAAAACCCCAAAACCTCAGAACACTTTAACTGAGGTAGAATAATCTGAGTCAATGGCACCTGCAAACTGACATGCCTCTTTCTATTTCTACTTTGCAATGTTGCATGATTTAACTACACTGTTTCAGAGTTTAGAAAAAAAATCCCTGAGGTGGTATGTAAGAGAAGGCATAGTTAGATTAAATACAATGAGGAAGTAAAACAGAAGAGAGAATCCACTTACTTGGTACATAAACAGCAAACATGGCTTTGAGTCATTAGTTGTAGTAGCAGCATCCAAAGCATGAACAAAATCTAAATACATGGTTCTTGCCTTAAAGGCCTTATAAACTTACTTGATATCAGTCTTCAATAAGAAGAAATGAAAGAACTAAATATATTGTTTACTCAGTGATGGTCTAAGAGGCTGAGATGGACTCAACATACTGGGTCTATAGGTGAATGAAATGACCTTTAAAAATAGTGCTAAATTGCTCTTTCCTCTCTTTGATGAATGAATAAAATCATAAATGCTACAAGCACACTTCAGTTCAGTTATTCATGTACAATATTTGGGATTCTCACAGCATTGCTACGAATGTCATGCAAGAATTTAAAGAAGACAGGTTAGAAATAAATTAGATATTCAAAGAGGAAGTCTAAATTGCTAGAAATTAACCTACCAAGTCTCACTAAAATTTGTATTGTAAAATGGGAAATTTCTTTATCAACAGAATTTACAATATATTCCATCCACTACCTCTTGATTTTAGGACACCAGAACTGAAGTTCCTAACCAACCAAACAACTTACAACAGTGGGACAGGTAGAACAAGTAAATTGTTTGCAGCAGTGTCCAAAATGAAGCAATTTAAGGTGTACTACCCTAGCTACATCTGCATCTTTTCACGTGTTTCCAAAAGGAAATTACATGAAATTCGACACTATTAACCACCTATACAAAGGGAAAAAATATTGCCTTATTAATTTTATGGGGTTTGATAAAAAAATAGATATTACTACACTACAGAAGTTACTACAATTAATTTCTAATATGACAGGTTCATATATCCATAGAGAATTTTTTTACATGAAACTTAGTGGTACTTATAAATATGTAGAGGCAGGGGCTGGTTTGGGCACTTTTTTCCTTTTTTTTTTTGGTTTTTTGTTTGTTTTGTTGGTTTTGTTTTTTGATTGTTGTTGTTGTTGTTTCTTNTGGGTTGGTGGCTTTCTTTCCCAGAACTACTGATTGATGGAGAAAAATATCCTGTCCTTTTTGCAATTCATAAGTACATGCCCCCCCATGCCCACCTCAGTTTCATCTAGGAAGAGCTTCAGTGAGAAAGGAAAAAAAATTGTATATGGAGCAATATATTTTTAAAGAGTTCACATATGAGCAAATTAGCCATAAAAAATGTGAACATAGACTTATAAATGAAAAATATAACATACAATAAAGGTCACCCAAAATGAATGTGTGTCTCACATAAATTCATGTAGTACTTCAATAAGTATACACCTTATATAGTTTTAGCTATATGTTAAACAGACATAATTTACATATAAATATTTGTTTTCTTTTGATGAACAGAAATTGCATTTTAAGTGTGTGAATCTACACACACAGACATAATCTGATCCAGAACAGCCAATTTCCTCTATGATTTTTAACATAATATTGTCAAAACAGTAAGTTTGCTATATTGCACTGCACAGAAAAGAAAAGTGTGAAAATTCCAGTAATGCTTATTCAAATCTCATATGCCTTACCAATGCATTTCAATGAACAAACTTTTAGGATTTTCTCTCCTTTTTGTATTTCAAATAGCACAGCACCCTCTGGTGCATCTGCTAGAAAAAGAAAACAACTAACAATAAACACCAGTCATTGCGATAAAAAAGTCAACATAAAAAGAAGAAAAAAGGAGTCCTTAGAAACAAAAATAACAAAAAATTATTATAAAACTAACTTCAATTTCATTCTTCCCTATTAAAATATTTTGTAATTGAGGAAATTATAACTACTGAATAAAAAATTATAGAAGAAACCTGCAGATATGCTAATACAGCAAGGTGCCAGAAAAATAAAATTAAACATACATTTGTTTCTCACTAATCTTGTATTCTTAATAGTAATTCATTTTTATTAAAAAATATTCCAAAAAGAAATGATCTTAAAGTAGAAAAGATAAGGCAGTGAAACAAAATGTTACACCAAGCAATGTATCTGCTCTTGGTCTTTCAAGAGTAACAGTTACTAGGCCTACAGCTATCCACACAAACTGCTGAATTTCACACCAAAATACTCACATCTCCTTTAAAAGTCCAATGAGAAAACAAAAAATTTAAATTGTTGTATTATATGAAACATTTCAAACTCTGCTAACATTTTAACTATTGAAGCATAACTATGAAAGCATAATATGACACATCAAACTATTAAAATACACCTAGTCACTAAGAAAATAATTTCCTACAGAAGTACATTTTTCTAATCACAGAAGTAGAGATCACCATCTGCTTTAGGACGCTCTTTTGTAAACCTCTGGAAGTTTCAACACAAGGCACAAGAAATGAAAGTGACACCTGTTTAAATCAGCCATCTGTCTCTAACAAACTAGACTTAGCCAAATCTAAAAATCAAAATCTTAGCTGAGAGAAAAGTGAAGTATTGTTTTGATTGACAACCAACTGTAGGCAAAATACATAGACAATAAACTTGTGGCTAATTGAAATAAAAGGTCTTAAACTTCAGTTATTCATTTTAAAAGCCTTATTAAGTTTTCAGCCCTAATTTTTGGCAAAAAAAAAAAAAAACAAACAAAAAACTTCCATTGATAATTTCAAAACATTCTTCTTTTTATATTCTAGTACATAAATTTGACAAGGAGCTCAATTTTGAAATAGAACTCCAACTACAAGGACACTACATTGCCACTGAAATCTTATTTTTTATTCTGTATTGTAGAGCATTCATATGTCTTTCCAACTGACAATGATTTTTAAAAACCATTTTAATAGTCATATACATTTTTTAAAGCCTATTCATTTTTTAAGCATTCTGCATGACACATACCTGCAGGTGGTAAGCTGTTGAAGACTGCACGTAAAAAATACAACTAATCTAGAATATTTTCAGAGGGAAGAAAGCCTTTCGAAGTAAAGCATGAAAAATACTACCTACAACACCAAAAGGAACTACAATGATAAACTACTATTGCATTTTAGACGCTGGGTTATGTTTCAAGTAAGAGAAGCAAACAAAAGCAGCTGGACTTCTCAAAAGTTTAGTAAATGGAAATAAAGAGCAACATTTATTTCTCTAGGCAGTTTCTGATTAACAATACCCTGTCAAGAAGGAACAAGAAATGTGATAGTGCTAACAAAGCTGAACCTAATTATCTAATAAAGCACCATGTCTTTAAAATCTTCAACAGCTTTTGACAGTATCTTTGATGCTGATTTCTTTTATCTACTCTACCTTACTGAAAGGATTTCTCCAAAGTAGCATAATATAGGTTCGTTTACTAGAAGCACAATAGAGCAGCTGATCCTTAATGTTTTGTTTGGATACGTTGAAACAAAATTAGATAGTCACACTCTGTAAGTCATTAAAACCTTTGTATTTAAAATAAATAAATAAATAAATATCACAAGCCATGTCATTTTTAAACACCAATTAACATCACAAACACCAACTATTTTGTTAGCTGTAGTCATCAGGGAATCAGAATGTATAATGCCGATCTCGTCTGTGATCACTGCAGTACCTCTCAGAGAATAAAGAGTCAATACTTTTCTCAGTGAAGTCCGTAATATTAAAAGCAGTGATTACACCTGCTTTATTATTTTCCAAATTGTAGTCACTGGCTAAGGAAAATGCAGCTAAATAGTACTATAATGTTCTTTGGTTTTAGACAAAAACATGTGCTTTTAATATGATTTTTCAGAAACACCTGTATACATCACCCAGCAGAATCAGAACAGAAACTTTGTCTCACACACAGGCACACACTTTCCTTTGCTACCCAGTGGCCTGCATATATGTTCTGCAAAGACAGATTTCAATACCCAGGAATAATCCCATCCTGAGCAGTATTCTGTCCTGCTCTAAGAGAGCTTCTCAAGAAAGGTATGGTGCAGAACAGACATCTTTTCAACAACAGTAGATGCCAGGTATTATTTCAAAAGCAATGAATCACACAAACTAACAACAAATTCATAAAGACTTAAGATGTGCCATATAACTGATACCCTAGCACAACTCACACTGAAAATTCTTAGTGTATTTAGAACTTATTTACACCAGGGCCTACAAAATTGGCACACAGTGGTTTCATCTTGGAGTAAAAAAATTAAAAGATGATGATGTAGGGGCTTTTGGTCATTATCCAAATAATTTCTTTTCTAAGTTCTTGTGAACTATGAAATATTAAAACACATTTAAAAAAGATCCAACATGCCTTGCCGCAAGGAATATCAGTATCAAAGAATGCACTAACCACTTAGCAGATTTTTAGTTAATACCTGCTTGAAAAAATTGCCCCAGTCACACTCATTGATAGTTCCAATGTAAGACAAATCCCGTATCTTACACTGGATATCTAAGGATATAAAAATGGAAAAGGTGTATGCACAATTATATGTAGGGTTTAGATTAAAAACAAAAGCATTATTTTTCCTAATTTTTCCTAATTACTAAATAAATAAAGAAATAAATAAGTCACCACTTCAGATCTACTAAAACAACACATGATTAGACAAGTCAAAGGAGAGAGTGGAAGTGGGTATGGAAATGTTAAGACGTTAAATGTTTCACTGCCATAAAAGACGCCAAAAATTCATTTCATCCAAAGAATTAAAAAAGTATATGAAGTATGATTTGACATCAATGACAACACAAATCTTTAGATCTTAATAAGCAATCACAAAATGGATGAAGAAAGTAAGCATTTTGGACTAAAACTAAGAAGGAAGTCTACTCATTAATAACATGAGTCCTCCTACATCTCTTTGAGGGGTAAATAGCAGCCCCTTCCCTCTTTCACAAAAGAACTCTTGAAAAGCAGTACCACTAACAAAATCATACAGACTTCTTTTTCATACTGTTTTTTTCTCCTTTCTTTGCTGCTTAGCACTGAAACCCACAGTCAGTACCTTGAATTTCCTTCATCGTGGAGAGTTTAAGGAAACAAATGGATTCTCTCAACATGAACGTAACTCACTGTGCAATAAACTAGACCTACACAGGCACTGTTCCATGCTACACTGTCACTATGAAAGCATAATTTAAAAACAATTTCCTGCAGAAAGAGTGCAATAAGAAAAAAAAACCAGCTTGCTACTCTGTGTATGTACTGGTGGGGGTATTGAATAAACAAAACCCCACTTCACAATACAAAGAAAATATAGCTTGCACAAAAACAAACTGCAACATTAATTATGAATAAAAGAAAAAATTACACAGAGAAAGCACAAAAATAAAAGGGGGTTGATATGATCGATAGTACGAGAGTATCATTAAAAGATACAGCAAGTTCACGAAAACCTGCAACATTTAGTCATTTAGTAGTCAAATCAAATCAGAACAAGGCCCCTCTAAGAGAAAGGGGGAAATCAACCCCTACTCTTGCTGTCCTACAGGATCCGTCTCCGGCTGCATCTTTCCTCTCAACCCAACGGCTTTTTTCAGGTTTAAAGCCATTAACCTTTGACTGAGGCCGCAGCGCGTTCCCCGATTTCTCCATCTCCCGACCCGTACAAACGAGACCCAACTCAGACGCACACCCACCGCAGCCCAGCGATTGTCCGGGAGGTCCCGCAGCGTGCCTGCGTGCCCGGCATCGCCCAGCCTTTCCTCCTCCTCGGCCCGCACGGCAGCCGGCCCCGCTCCCCGCCCGACACCCCCGTCAATGCCCGCCGCCCCTCTCCCCCCGACCGCACAGCGCTCCCAGGAGGGCCGCGGGGGGTCGGCGGGGAGCCTCGCGTCCCCTCGCCTCCCCGCGAGCACGGGCGCAGCCCGAGGGCGCATCCCGGGCCCGGATGCCTCGCGGAGAAGGAGGAGGGAGGGCCGGGGTGCGCCCGCCGAGCGCATTCACCTGTACCGGGGCGGGCTGCGGCGGCGCTCCCGCTGTCGCTGCTGCTGCTGGCGGCGGCTGCGGTTGTTGTTGTTGTTGTTGTGGTGGGTGACGGTGAGGCAGGGGGTGCGGAGCAGCGGCAGGAGGAGGAGGAGCAGGAGCGGGAGCGGAGCGGCTGTTGTTGATGGGTAACAGTCGCCAGGACTACGGTGACTATGGCGCTCGACTCACAAGGCAACGGTTGCTATAACTCACAAAAGGAGAGCGGGAGCGGGAGGGAGGGACCGACGGGCGGACGGAGGGAGGCGGGGGCGGCGGCGCGGTCGAGCGCCCCGGAAGGGGCGGGGACTGCGGTAACGGCTGGCGCGCGGCGGCTTCCCCGGCGCCCGGCCCGGGGCGCGCGCCCGCCCGGTTCTCGGCCCGCGCGGGGGGGTGCGCACACGGAGGGCCCGGCGCCGTGCGAGGCGCGCGGCGACAGTGCGAGACCCGGCGGGGGGGTGTGGCCGCGCGGGGGCCGCCTGACGCCACTTCCGGCAGGAGGCCGGGCAAGAGGGGCTCGGCGGCCGCTGTCCCTCCCGCTTCAAGATGGCGGCGGGCGGGCCGCTCCCCCACCGCCCGTGGCCCGCGCTGCCATTTTCGAGAGGGGGGGAGGCGGAGGAGGAGTGGGTCGCCGGCGACAAGTGGCGATGGAAAGGGAAGCGCTGCCGCCACTATGCCTGTCGTCTTTCCTGTCCCGCCGACTCGCCAGTGGCCTCGCGTCAGCCCTGTCGACCCCGAACTTGTGCGGGGGGCCGAGCCAAGGCCCCGGCGTGCCCAGTGGCTGCTCTCAGCCCACGTGGCCTTCCGGCCCGAATGCGTGCGTTGGGCCCTTGTCCCAGCTGGCGCACCGATTCACAGAATCCATTGGGTTGGAAAAGACCTCTGAGGTCGCCGATTCTAATCCATGACCAAACGCCACTATGTCACCTGGACACGGCACTGAGTTCCACGTCCAGTCTTTCCTTAAACACTTCCAGGGAGGTTAGCACTAAGTGAGATAACGGGCTGCTCTCCTGGCAGGCTGAATCTGTTCCTTCCAGGTGTATAAAGTCACAGAGTTGGAAGGGATCTCTGGAGATCATCTAGTCCGAACCCCCCGTGCCAAGGCAGGGTCACCCATAGCAGGTTACACAGGAACATGTCCAGGTGGGTTTTGAATGTCTTCAGAGAGGGGATATCCGGGACCTCGGTGGGCAGCCTGTCCCAGTGCTTGCCAAGCTCAAGAAGTTCCTCCAGTGGGTATGTATGTGTATGTTGAGGCTATGTATGGTGCCCTTGCATCTGACTGCTTGTATCTCCCACTAGCCCCTGTGCATCGCCATCTGCAGCCTGTTACTAATCAGAAAAGTATCTCTGAAGCTTTATACACAGTAGCAGCAGTCTGTGTTGCCAGTAATGCTATAATCCATGTAAACCGTGGAGTTCTCCCTTTACCTATGTACTGGTCTGTGTCCCCACATGTTCTGCCAGCCTATGGTTTACCAGTCACATCTTTTTAATACCTCCTGCTAAGAGCACCTGACATTTGTGTGGAATGGTCTACAACCAACTTACTCCCCCTGTCCCTACAGAAAAAAATTGAAATTGCTCTTACGTTAGTAGATTCACTCTGATTTTCAGGGCCCTGTGTAACCATCTTAAGCTATGGCAACTATTTAGTAAAAAATACTGGGAAATAGGATTAAGTACATACAAACAAGATCTTGATTGACAGAGATTTAAGTCTATAACAGAACAATCTTGAATTAACAAAACTATTTAAAGCCCTTCCACAGGTGAGGCTATGTCTTGATATTTCTGCTGTGGAACCTGATTTTTGAGAGATGCTAAACTAGTAACTTAAGCTGAGATCTTCTACCTCATTGGATGTCTGGGTGGTTTAAGAGGGACTCAGATGACTAACCTTTTCAAAAACATGAAAATGAGACACAACTATAAGCAATCTAATTTAATAAAAATATATTGCAATGCATTCAATGAAAGGTAAAAGATGTTTTGATAAGTATCTTTCATTCTCTCTGGCAAATACAGATGCCTTAATTTAGCTTGTACTTGGAAAGCTTTTATGATTTGTGTTTCATACAATTTTAAATTTCATATGAACAAGGTTCATACTATTTTGTTTGGTGGAAAACCAAATAGAGGTGTCAGATACTGAGTAGTTTTACCAGAAAATTGTTGCCAAAGTGATGTGACCTAATTCGATGGTAAAGCTTTAGCAACATTCATGTCATCTATGTTGCTAAAGAAAGCATTGATATTAGGTATTTTAATCCTGGATATATTCTGTTGTGTCAATTGTCACTTGCATTGTTATGTGCTTGGCAACCTTAGTAGGGTGAGCTGTGGTGAATATGTAAAGTTGGAGGATAAAAGCACTTGTCTGTTGATTTTCTTCCTGAAATCATGGAACTTTATGTGTCTATCTGTGTGGAAAGAACAAATCGAGGCTATGGCAGAAATTTAAAATATACTTACAAATATCACTATACATCTTCCCTGAGTCAATATATTTGTGAGTATTTGAATTTATAGTAACATTTCAGTCTATAGGAAAATGATCAATTTCTTTGTTAAAGAGAAGTGGCTACTTTTGTTACAGGAAGATTATTTAATCACTTCAATATTTTTATGCTTTTGTCTATGAAGTTAATTTGCAGAGGTGCCCACTTAGATCAGTCAGGATCTAATGGAATCTGTTTCAAATAATTTCAAATAAATTTCTGCAAATTTGTATCCCAGCATTTTATCAATTTGATCTTTATCAAAGACTTCATTTTTTTATGAAATCTTTTTTTTTTAAACTACAACAGTTATTCGCTGGAAGACAATCCCTAAAACATATAGTCCCTTCATAGAATTTTTGTAACTAATTAAACATTAAACAACCTGTCAAATTTAAATATGAAAGCAGTGTTGATTAAAAGTGGTTGTGTTGCTAAAAGCCTTGAGTTTTGTGTTTAGATGCAGAATATGCTGCATATCTCAAAGTAATTTTATACCTTTCTATGTGGATAAGGAATAATCAGAATGTAATCAATGTTTTTTACTAAAAGATGGTTGGACAGAAGTTGCTTGTATACCTTGAAAATTATCACTTTCTGTTGCCAGATTCAAATCTTCAACACTTCTGAAAAAATAACTGGTGTCACAGGCAGGAATTTCTACTGCAATTTTGTATGTTGCAAATGGTAATAGAAGACTATTCCTATTAATTCCTTTTTTGCATACTAGATTTATCATACTTTAAGTGTTTTATTTTCAACAGAGCTACGTTGCTATCCCTCAGAACTTTTCCAAAATACAGAATCTTACACAGTTTGCTACTTCCTATAAAGTCATAATTAGCCTGTCTAGTAATTTCATATAACATTGCCCATTTCTTTATTTAAGTCCATTTCATAGGTTGTTTGCATTTCCAAATGGTTTTCAGATACATTCTGCCATTTGTTGCATTTCTGAAACATATCATAAGTCATTCCTGCCAGCCATGTTGTCTAGAACACAGTAGCTGTCTATCTTATGAAGCAGTAGGAAGACAATCCAAAATACTAAAGAAAAGTGTGTAAGAGCAATCAAACTGATTCAGACCATGGGTATACTTACTGGACAAGATAGTGTAAGTTAATGCCTCGACAAGTATAATTAGAAGCATAAGTGCATTTTGCTTGTTTAACTTTGCCAACTTATGTCCATTTTCATTATTTTCTGAACTCTACATGAGAATCTTTTTATCTGCATCAGAGAATCTTTTCCAAAAACTTCGCTAGTCACCCCTTAAACTCATGTATAAACTTTGCATTTGCAACATCTTTCATCAAGAAAAGCCAACCATCTGGAAGCTGTTATATGAGGAAACAAGCCCTTTTGCTTTCTTGGAAGTCTAGTCCCATTGATTTTTGGGATTTTAATTCTCAAGAGTGCTCATGATGTGGGGGAAAAAGGCAAAGGAGGTATGTATAGATGCTGATGTTAAAGGATAGGCAACTTAGGCAGATCCAGACACTCCAATGCCCAATTGCTTGCTGGGCATGATTCTTTTGGATACTGTTGTAAATATACAGAAGACTAAACAATTCTACCTAAGTTAGTTACTTAATTATTCCTTACCTTTCCGGTAAACAGTAGGACGTATAACAATCTTTCTTTTTTGTTATCTTATAGCCCTAACAAGTCATTCACTTGTCTCTTGAGTATTTTCTGCTTATTCCCTTTATGGAGGGAATACTCCGCCTTACTTAGTGACCTGCATACCTTTACTCCAGCTATATGTGGTACATGTCCTCCAAATGCCTACTAATATTTTGGGATTTGTATATGGTTAGGTGAAGTTGTCTTGGTCCATAGGATCAGTCCCTTGGAGTTTGCAGGAACAGTATGTGGGGCGTTTTTTTGTTTACTTTTCTTCTTCAGTTAGCATCCTGGAATGTCACAGAATCACAGTCCTAAAATATTTTGGATTGGAATGGACTTTTATAAAGGTCATCTGTGGTAGTGTTCAGGAGGGTTTCCAGGATGAGAGAGAGACGAGAGCCTTGACTCCATCAGAAGGCTTGATTTATTATCTTATATATATATATATTACATTATATTAGAAAGAGAAAGGAAAGGGGGAGAAGGTTTCTCCCAGAGGCTGCTATGCTAAGAATAAAATAGAATAGAATGCACAAGAAAACAAAACAATGGAGCTCTCTCTCAGAGAGCTCAGTCCTTCATTGGCTATCAACCATAAACACCCAGGATGGGCTAATCACAAATGCACCTGTTACATTCCACAGCAGCAGATAACCATTGTTTACATTTGTCGCTGGAACTGCAGCTCTCAGAAATCCTAAGAAAGGATTTCTCATGAAAGATGTCTGCGACAGTCATCCAGTCCAACGCCCCTGCAGTAAGCAGGGACATCTCCTGTTAGATCAGGTTGCTTGAATCCATATCCAGTATGACCTTGAATGCTTCAAGGGCATCCACCAGCTCTCTGGGAAACTTTTGGCAGTGTTTCCCACCCTCATTGTAAAATATTTCTTCCAAATATCTAGTCTGTATACCTTTCTTAAGCTTAAAACCATTACCTCTGTCCTATCGCTACAGTCCCTACTAAAAGGTCTGTGATAATCTTTCTTGTAAGTCCCCTTTATAAGTACTAAAAGGGCACAATAAGATTTCCCCAGAGCCTTCTCTTCTCCAGGCTGTTCAACCCCAAATCTCTCAGCCTTTCATTATATCAGAGGTGCTCCAGCCCTAAGTCATGTGGCCCTCCTCTGAACCTGCTCCAATAGGTCCATGTCTTTTCCATGTCCTTTCATGTCCATTTCTTACCAAGGATTCCAGAGCTGGATGCAGTACTTCAGGTGGAGTCTCACTAGAGCAGAGTAAAGGGGACAGCCACCTCCCTTGATAATCATTCAGATACATCAGGATTCCTCTATCAAACTGTACCAGATAGTTGAGGAACTAAGACTCCTTTTCCTTTGCTGACTCAAATGCCTGTGCAGTCTGCGTGTTTGACCTTGGGGATGGGAACAGATGGCCTCGCTGCTTTGCTGGGCAGGAGACTAAGTACACTTTAGGGTTGCCTAGGCATTCTGTGATACTGCTATGCTGCTCTGCAAGTCCTGGGTTTTGATGAGGATAGGTTGATACCTTTTCCGCATAGAAAATACTTGATTTTCTTAAATTGTATTTTGTCCTTGCTGCTGGTCCTCTCATCAGTGGCTGATGAGACATCAGTAGTAGACCATCAGTTTGGTGTCTTCCTTGTACTATGAACTGTGTCCACACAGTTTTACAAGAAGTGCACGTTCCTGGATTCCCTGTAGGTTTCTTTGTGGCTCACTGTTGATAATTCCGAGACACAAGTCATGGGCAATACCATCATTTGCAGGAATGAGGAAGGGGCAAGATTGCAAGAACTGATCATAAAGAGCATGTGTAAAACTGGTGACACCTAGCCTTTTATGTGCATGAAAAGGATTGCAGGGTATGGCATAAGCTGTGCATACTGAGAGCTTTCTGCTCCTACCTCTGTGCTTGCTATACACTGGCAGACTTAAGTGAGTGCAGCCTAATCACTGAGCTGAGGCTCTTGCATCTGTATTAGCAAATAAAACATGTTATGTGAACTCATGGAATGCACCTTCCATGGGTTACATTGGAAAGTGTTTTGAAAAGCTATATGAAGTTTGTGTGTACGAAAATGGCATCATGAAGGGATCAAAGCATATTATGGAGTGTAATAGATTTGCCTTGACACTGTATGAGCTTTAGTATGAACTAAAATGCTGTAGTACCACATCCATGGATAATTCAGAAGCTTGACATGTTAATCAGTATTTCAGTATAATTAGTAACTTAGAGATAAAAAGGGAGGATTTATGACTTTTGGAAGAAGTAGTTGTACTCAGGAAGAGTACAAAGATGTCATTGGCACATGTAGAGAGAAAATTAGAAAGGCAAAAGCTCAACTAAAACTCAATTTGGCCACTGCTGTGAAAGATAATAAAAAGTGGTTTTATAATTACCTCAACAAAAGGAAGGCCAAGGAAAATCTCCATCCTTTATTGGGCGTGGAAAACATTATCACCAAGGATGAGGAAAAGGCTGAGGTCCTCAATGTCTTCTTTGCCTCAGTCTTTAACAGTAAGACTCATCTTGAGGGCAACCAGCCAGATCTTCTGCAATACATGATGAAGTACTAAGCCATTTAGACACTCAGAATTCTTTGGGATTGGATGGAATTCATTCAAGGGTACTGAGGAAGCTGGAAGAAGTACTTATCAAGAAATTCTCCACCAGTAGTCCTGGCTAACTGGGAAGGGCTAACCTGGAGGCTGGCCAACGTGATACTCATCCACAAAAAAAGGTTGTAAGGAGGATCTGGGGAACTACAGGCTGATAGGTCTGACCTCACTGCTGGGGAGGGTTATGGAACAGATTGTCTTGATTGTAATTACACAGAACATACAGGACAACCAGGGGATCAGGCCCAACCAGCAGGGATTTAGGAAAGACGGGTCCTACTTGGTCAATGCAATCCCCTATTAAGACCAGGTGACCTTCCTAATGGATGATGGAAGAGCTGCTGGATATTGTCTACCTAAACTTTAGCAAAGTTTTCAATATTGTTGCCCATGGCATTTTTCTGTAAAAGCTGGCAGCCCGTGTCTTGGACGGGTATACTGTTTACTGAGTTAAAATCTGGCCGGGTGGCCAGGCCCAGAATGTGTTGGTGCAAGGAGTTACATCCACTTGGTGGCCGGTCACCAGTGGTGTTCCCCAGGGCTCAGTACTAGAGCCAGTTCTGTGTAGTATCTTCATCAGTGACCTTTACAAGGGTGTCAGGTATACCCTTGCTAAGTTTATGGACAACACCAAGTTGGGTCGGAATGTAGATCTGCTGGAGAGTGGAAGATTGTTCAGAGGGATCTGGACAGGCTAGATCATGAGCCAAGGTTTCCAGGTCCTGCCCTTGGGTCACACAAACCCCAGGCAGTGCCACAGGCTGGGGCAGAGTGGCTGCAAAGCTGCCACAGGAAAAGGACCTGGGGGTGCTGGTGACAGCAGCTGAACATGAGCCAGCAGTGCCCAGGGGGCCAAGAAGGGCAATGGCATCCTGGCCTGTGCCAGCAATGGTGGGGCCAGCAGGAGCAGGGCAGGGATTGTCCCCCTGTACCCAGCACTGGTGAGGCCACACCTCAAATCCTGTGTCCAGTTTTGAGCTCCTCACCCCAAGAAAGACATTAAAGTGCTGGAGAATGTCCAGAGAAGGGCAATGGAGCTGGGGAAGGGTCTGGAGCACAAGTTCTGTATGGAGTTGGGGTTGTTTAGGCTGGAGAAGAGGAGGCTCAAGGGAGACCTGATCACTATCTAAAACTGTTTGAAAGGAGGGTATAGCCAGGTGGGTGTTGACCTATTTCCCCAGGCAACAAGTAACTGGACAAGAGGAAATGGCCTCAACCTGTGCCAGGGGAGGTTCAGGCTGGACTTCAGAAGGACTTCCTTCACTGAAAGGGTTGTTAAGCATTGGAATGGGCTGCCCAGGGACTCGGTGAAGTCACTATTCCTGGAGGATTTCAAGAGATTTCCAGATGTGGCACTAAGTTCTGTGGTTAAGTTGACAAGGTGGTGATGGGTCAAAGGATGGATTCAATGATCTTAGAAGTCTTTTCCAACCTAATGATTCTGTGCTCATGTGATTTAAAGTTGCTTAGAGTTTGCTGCACTGTGTTTTTAATGTACAGGTATCATACACAGAAGTGTCTGTAATTATTTGTAAAATTATATTGAGATATGTTCTAGAGCACTTCTACCTGTTATAATGAGTAAAAATAACCCAGGTGCAGCATAAGACATTTGTTGTTCTTCAGTATCTGATATTAAAAATGTGAAATACTTTTAGTAGGCATATATTATGCCACATTGTATCTGAACTAAAGAAATACAGATTTGTTTGGTTGCCATGCAAAATCTGAGATTATAGAAGCCACTGAGAATCTGTATTTCTTTTCAGAAAATTACAAAAATTTTCAGGCCTAATCTTGAAAGAAATTCCTTTGATTATAGAATTCAGGGGGTTTTTAGTTGTTTAACCAGAGTTGGGATAGTAATTTAAACAATTGCTACAAACATAATTTCACTCCAAATTTTTAATGTCAGGGAATGGTGCCAAATTGATGAATTTTGTAGGTGTGGTGATGTCTGACACAGGACCTGAGTCTAAGCAGTGGTGTTTGTACAGATACCAGAGGTGTTCATCTGGCTGGCTGGCCATAGATGAGGCATTAAAATTTCTTCTTTATGCTCAAATACAATGGCAGAAAAGTCTTTGCATGGGTGGATGGAATTATCCTCTTGATCTGTTCTAATTAAATCAATCCATTACAGACAGTGACAAAAGATAAAGTAATTAATTGCCACTTTCTGCACACTGGTGTCCAGTAGAGTTAGTACAAGTCCTTGCCTTCATCACAGTGTGGCTGGACTTCATAACTGCTGTGAACACCAAGTGAGCATTGTCCTTTCCAGAAAAACAACTTTCAGACTACCTGAAGTAGTAAATGAATACAGCACAGAGTACTGTTTGTGAGAACTCTACTGCCTACTCCATGAGTGGGTGATAATGCAGATGAAATTTAAGAATCTATTAGAGACCTTCTGTAATACAAATATCCACCCGGAAGAACATATGCCTAGAAGATCTTAATTTAAATTCAGCATACAATTATAAACCAAATCATCCACTTATTTTCATAGATTTGGCTCCTTTGCTGAAGTCAAATGGGGATACTTCCACACTGGCTGGGCTAGAGTAGATCAATCTAGGGTCTTCTAGTAGGCTTGGCATTTGTAAACAACAGCCCTTGTTTGTGATATAAAGTTTTGTATGTTGAGTCAGCGAACCAAACACATACAATGTTATGAAAATGCAATGGGAGTTGTGGTGTACAGTCAAGGGAATTATAGCCTTCTTTTGGTATAAATATGTACAGTTTTCCATTAGAGTTTTTTACCCATTGCAGTGAGCCTGGAGAAAACATTTATTCAAGCCTATTCTGTATATTTTTATTTCTTTCCTAATTTGTACAATCGAATCTGTCAACATTTGTTACATACTAAAGCTTAAAATTTGTTGCTATTTTGGGCTTTAATTATTTTCTTTTTAGTAGCATCTAAAATAAAAATAATGTAGAAAGACTAAAAAAATGTATGTGCCATTACACATAGGTAGAGTCCCATTTACTTGACTGCAGCTCTGTGGGGCTCTCCAGCTCCATATCATTTCTGTGATACTTCTCCTGGAAGCTGATCTTACAACAGAACAAGGCAGTCTGTGTGCCTGAGTGGTGGCTGTAGGGCTGTGAAATGGAGGCAGGCAGGTCTGTCACAGCAACAGTGGTCAAGCAGCGTGGGCTGCAAGTGCCCAAAAGGACTGCCCCAGGAGACTGATGGGGGACTTGTGCTGCCTCTTGCTTGTTTAAGGTAGCAGGAGGCAGGAAGAGCAGAAGGACTATTTGTGAGAGTTTGATAATCAGGGCAGGTGCAACCAGCAAGCCTGCTCCATAGCCTTGGCTCCTAACTCAAGGGGTGAAACAAGCTCTAGTTCTTTGAAGAACATGGGCGTGAAATCCTTCCTTGCTAAGAGCATTGTGGAGAGCTTTTTGGATCCTTAGCTAGCTGAGAAGGGCTACGTACTGCTGGTAAAGCATGAAGGACACGAAGCTTAGGAGTCAGTAGTCAGTGTCCAATTACAGGCAAGGGCATGATGCCCTTGCTGCAACATAAGGATAAGGGAAAGAATCGTTTGCTGAAAATATGCAGTTAGTATCAAAAGGATAACCACAACAATGTAAAAGTAAGCGTAAGTAGCTGATAAGTTACTGACCAATTATGAGCTTAGCTTTGCAATATGTATAAACTTCGTTAACTCCAGTATAAATGTCTGTAACTTTCAACCAATAAACGAGATTTGCTGATCACCCATATTGCTGCTCTTCTCCCGCCGATTTCTACAGAGCATCACATCAGTTTCCTGAGCAAGCCACCCTGGGCTCTGCAGGACCATCTAATGGGTAACTGTGGGCCAGGGTAAGCAGGGACGTCCTGTAAGTGCAGAGCTTCCTCACCAGGCTGCCGGTCACAGGATTGCCAGATAGGAGCACGGCATGGCAGCACAGCAGGTAAGTCAACACAAGGAAGCCCAGGATATCGTGCTCTGCCACAGCAGCTAGGAATGGAAAAGGCCAAGACTCAAGGCACAAGGTGAATGGTCAAAAAACGGGGTGCAGACTGCCATTAGAAGACAGGGGCAGAAACAAATTTTGAGTTTCATCTCTCTAAAGGCTAAACCCTCTTTTTTTTTATTTTCTGAGGTGCTGTCTAGTTTTCTTAAAGCATGTGATATATAGAATGAAAGACTACAGATCTACTCCATGTGCCTTTGTGCTTTCTAAATAAAAATTCAGATCCTGTTCTTTCTTGTTGAGAGAATATTGACGTTAGTACAGTGTGTCCAGTCTTTGTTCCTATTACTGTGCTATGTTACCATTGGGTCTAAATGAGGTTCTAGCTCCAGAACTGTAGAAGCATCAAAGCTAGTTGGCACTTCTGGAGTGCTCACAGTCCCGCTCCTGCCCAGAACAAATCAGCCATAGCATGTTTCTTAGGGCTGTGTATCCAGTTAAGTTTGAATATTTCTAGGGATGGAGACTTCACAACTTCTCTGCGCAGCCTGTTCACAACCACCCTCATTCAGCCTTCAATCAGTCACCCTCACTGTAAAAAAACTTTCCTCTTATTTTTGAAAGGAATGTTAAGTATTTTGATTTTTGTTGTTTCTTCTGTCACTGGGGACCACTGAGAGGACCCTGGTTCTGTCTTTACTCTGCTTATCAGATTATTTACATATAGTGATAAGATCTCCCTGAGATTTATCCACACACAGCTCTCTCAGCCTTTCCTTCAGTGAGAGATGCTTCAATCTCTTTATCATTGTGACCCTTTGCTGGACTCACTCCAATATGTTCATGTCTTGCTTGTGCTGGAGAACTCAGGATTGTGCACAGCGCTCCAGGTGTCTCTCATGAGGGCTGAGCAGAGAAAGATGAAATCTCCCTGGCTGCTGGCAGCACTCTTCCTGATGCAGACAAGGAGGCTGTTGGCCTCTGCTGTAAATGCATGATGCTGGCTTATGGTCTACTCATCCTCCAGGCCATCCAGATGTTTTTTGATCAAAGCTTCTTTCCAGCTCATCGTTCCTCAGCCTGTGGTGACATAGAGGGTTATTTTCCTCCAAGTGCAGGACTTGGCATTTTCCCTGATGTTTCTGTTGACCCATTTCTCCAGCTTGCCCAGATCTATCTGCATAGCAACACTCATCTCAGTTTTGTATAATCTGCAAATTTTCTAAGGTTGCACTCTTGTCCCACCACTTCTAGGGCCTTAATGAAATTGTTAAACAACAGTGGACTCAGTCTCAGTCCCTGTAGCATATCAGTAGTGACCACTCCACAACTAGGTGGTGTTTGTGCAAGCTACCACAACCCTTTGAGCCTGGGATTGAAGTGAAGATGATAAGTCTGTAGTTTTATGAATCCCCTTTGTGCCCTTGTTGTTTTCCAGTCTTCAGGAACTTCTTCCATTTGCAGTGACCTTTCAAAGATACTCAAGAGTGGCCTCACAAAGACAAGGGCCAATTCCCTCAGCACTCATGTGTACAACCTGTCCAGGTCCTGTGAATGCATGAATATTAAGTCATATTAATGACACTTAAATATTCTCTCACCTGTTCTTCCTCCATCAAGGATAAGTATCCCTTGCCTCAGTCTTTCTCTGTGGTCTTAGTGAACTGGAATAGCTTTATCTCTTAAGACTGAGGTGAAGAAGGTATTGACTACTTGGCCTTTACCATGTCCTTTACTTCTAGATCCCTGATCATTCAGCAATGAGCTCACATTTTCCTTTCTCTTTTTCCCAACAAGGAACCTGTAGAAAGCTTTGGTTTTTTCCCCATATCCCTTATCAGAGTCAACTTTCCTAACCCTTCATAAACACCTCTCCTCACACTAGGATTTGCCTTGTAATCCTTACCTACCAGGACCCAGCCACCCCATCACCCATCCTGAGGCAGAGAGCCAGACCAGAGCAGAGACCCATGCATCCTGACTGCTCTCTCACATAAAAGATTATGCCCCCCCTCACCTTCCCAGCTTGTCCTTCCTGCAGACCCTGAATCTGCCCATTTCACTTCTCCCACTCTGCGAGCTGTCCCAGCATTTTCTCTGATCACCACATCTTGTTTCAGGCCTTATAGTTGCTGTATATTGGTGCTTTTAAGTACGAAGTAACTATCACTGTTATGATGACTAACATATTTTCATAATCTTTGTGAATCACAGAAACCCTACTGTACTTCAGTATTTGGACTGCATTTCCCAAGAATCTAAATACAATATATGTGATAAAAGTGCATTCTTACATCACTCTTAAGAAAAGTAATGAGTATATTTTCTGAATTTAGTCATCCCTTATACAGAATTTAAGATTTCAGATGAATGCATTTTTAAATGACCATGATTAAGTG
Organism: Cardinalis cardinalis; assembly: GCA_014549065.1. Taxonomy (NCBI): domain Eukaryota; kingdom Metazoa; phylum Chordata; class Aves; order Passeriformes; family Cardinalidae; genus Cardinalis; species Cardinalis cardinalis. The sequence goes on along the minus strand of JACDOX010000161.1, from coordinate 1,328,093 downwards.
GATGTATCACAAATTAGAAGTTATTTCAAGTAACTGTAGCATGTTTTATCTTTTATTTTTGGCAAGCTGTAGGGGGAACAGTAAGATCTATATTGTGCAAGTTGCTTACTGCCAAATTCAGTGTCTATTCAGATACAACGATACCATCCAAAAGAATACAAAGACAGTTTTCAAGGACAGGAGGACAGAAACATGATGAAGTGTGAAGATTTTTCCAATATCACACACTGGACCAACAGATCAAAAAATTTGCATCCTCATATTCTGCATCTTGGTAAGAATATTTTGTTTCTCTGATACCTGTATAAATATTACACAAGTTCATAAGGTACAATTTAAACTCAGGAATTTAATGACACTGTATTATATGTCCCATATGTCTATGTCCATTCAGAGAGTACAATCTGTCAGTTGTGGTTGGTAGCTGCAGAGACACAAGAAGCAGTTTTGGCATGCAGTCCAAAAGGTATATGTTCATGGTCTCACTATGGACAAGACTGGAAGGAATTTGGTTAAAATTAGTGCAGATCTTGTCCAGGCAATAGAAAGGGAGTTGTGGTGGAAAGGTAGGTATTTTCAGCTCATTGCCCAGAAACACATTTGTTGCAAAAGTGAGTATACAGTATCTATCAAAAGCAGAAGCGAGGGTACTGACTGCCCATGAAGATTACAGTAAGATTAGTTCCCAGACTAATAGGAGGGATTCAGTGTCCCTTATGAAGGCCAAATCTATTAAGCTTTCAGGCTATCCACTGTTCACAGGGTTGTGCTCATAAGCCTTTCATTCTGGTAGAGCAACAACATAGAAACAACATGGAATCACAGAAACATCTGGTTTGAAAAAGACCTCTAAGAGCATAAAGTCCAACCATTAAACTCCACTGTCAAGTTCACCATTAAACTTGTCCCCAAGTTCCACATTTACACACCTTCTAAATCCCTCCAGAGTTGGTAACTCCACCATTTCCCTGGGCAGCCTGTTTCAATGCATGGGCACTCTTTCTGTGAAGAAAATTTTCCTAATATCCAAACAAAACCTCCATGAGCACCCTTGAGGCCATTTCCTGTTGTCCTATCACTTGTTACCTGGGGTAAGAGGCCAAATCCCACCTTCCTACAACCTCCTTTCAGGGAGTTGTTGAGAGCTATAAGATCTCCCCTAAGTCTCCTTTTTTCCAACTTAAACAACCCCAAATCCCTCAGACGCTCCTCAGTGGACTTGTGCTTCAGACCCTTCCTCAGTTCCATTGCCCTTCTCTGGACATTCTCCAGCACTTTCATGTCTTTCTTGGAGTGAGGAGCTCAAAACTGAACACGGGATTTGAGGTGTGGCCTCACCAGTGCTGGGTACAGGGGGACAATCCCTGCCCTGCTCCTGCTGGCCCCACCATTGCTGGCACAGGCCAGGATGCCATTGGCCTTCTTGGCCACCTGGGCGCTACTGGCTCATGTTCAGCTGCTGTCACCAGCACCCCCAGGTCCTTTTCCTGTGGCAGCTTTGCAGCCACTCTGCCCCAGCCTGTGGCACTGCCTGGGCTTGCTGTGACCCAAGGGCAGGACCCAGCACTGGGCCTTGCTGAACCTCACACCACTGGGCTCAGCCCATGGTCCAGCCTGTCCGGATCCCTTTGAACAATCTTCCCATTCTCCAGCAGATCAACACTCCCACCCAACTTGGTATCATCCATACAGTGCCAGAGAGTGCACTCAATTCCCTGTCCATATCATCAGTAACAGTATTAAGCAGAACTGCCACAGTACAGAGCCCTGGTGACCAGCCACCAGCTGGATATAACTCCATCCACCACCACACTTTGGGCCAGGCCATACAGCCATTTTGTTTTCACGGTGTACAGTGCACTGATCAGAGCCAGTTTTTCCATGAGAATGCTGTTGGAAATGGTGTCCAAAGCTTTACCAAGTCCAGGTATACAGCATCCATAATTTTTCTTTCATCCAGTAAGCATGTCACTCTGTCACAGAAGCAGACTGGGTTCATCAAGCAGCATCTGACTTTCACAAACTCCTACTGACTGGCTCTGGTCCCCCTGGTTGCTCTGCAGTTGCCACATGAGACTCGGGATGATCTCTTCCATGCCCTTCCATGGCACCAAGGTCAGGCTGACAGGCCTGTAGTTCCCTAGGTCCTCTTTCCAGCTCTTCTTGTAGATAGGAGTAACAATCCAGTCAGCTAGGACCCTCCTGGGTAGCCAGTACTGCCAATAAATCAGGGAAAATGGCTCAGCAAGCACTTCTACTAGCTCCCTTAGTACTTCTGGTTGCATCTCATCTGGTCTCCTAGACCTGTGTGTCTAAGTGGTGTAGCAAGTCAGTGACTGTTTACCCCTGGATTGTGTGAGCTTCATTCTGCTCTCCATCCCTGTTTTCCAGCTCAGGTGGCCAGGTACCCTCAGAACACCTTGTCCTGCCATTAAAGACTGGCAAAGGTGCCATCAATTACCTCAGCCTTTTTCTCATCCTTTGTCACTATAATTCTCCCAGCATCTAGTAAGGGATGGAGATTCTCCTTAGCCTGCCTTTGTTGGGAATATATTACAGAAACAGTTTTCATTGTCTTTTGTGACAATAGTCAGACCAAGTTCTAGTTGGGCTTTGGCCCTTCTAATTTTCCCCCTGTATTATTTCATTACATATGTGTAGTCCACTTGAGTTGCAAGCCCATTAAGGCTTAAACTCTCATCTTTTTTTCTTGAGTTCCAGCTCAAGCTCCTTGTTCAGCTAGACTGGCCTTCCCTAGCACCTTGTCTTTTGGTACATAGCGACAGCCTGCTCCTGTGTTTTTAAGATTTCCTTCTTGAAGAATTTCCAGCCTTCCTGGGCATCTTTGCCTTTCAGGACTGCCAAGGCTTTCTGTCAATCAGTGTCCTAAACAGGCCAAAATCTGCCCTCCAGAATTCTAAGGTAGCAGTTTTGCTGACCTCCATTCTTTTCTCTCTGAGAACTGAAAATTGTCATTTCATGATTGCTGTGCCCAAGACAACCATCACATCACCCATCAGTCTTTCTCTGTTCACAAACAACAGTTCTAGCGAATGCTTTCCCTAGATTCCTAACTCAACAGCTGTGTCTGCCACACCCTCCAGAAATCTCTTGGGCTGTTGTATTCCTGCAGACATCTGGTAAATTGAAGTCCTTCACAAGAACAAGATTTAATGCTTTTGAGACCACTCCCAGCTGCTTGCAGAATATTTCATCTGCCTCTTTGTTGTGTTGTGTTCACTTGGACTGTTCTGTTTCCCTCCTGTTTTTGTAATGGTTCTGCCCTGGTTCTCCTCCCTCTCCCCGGTAAATGTCAATCATCCTGGTTTCCTTGACGATTTATGTATCCATCTACACCCCTCCCCAGTTACCCCAGTAACGTAATGTATCCTTCCCTTTGGTCCCACCCCAATGCCCCGTCAGTCACTCCCGTCCACCGTCCTCTTTTCCAGAAAATTCTGTCCTGGGCTCAGAGTGATTGGTTTAGGGACCGGGGCCCCTCCTTCAAGTTATCCTGATTGGTCTGTTCCATCTGTCTATCTTATGTACCCCACTCCGCCCTGGATTCCTATTTGCTGCTGGGTTTGTTTCACCCCTATCTCCTCACCCTTTATAACCCCATGTAGCCCCACCCTCAGGGTCTCCTGCTGCTGGTTCCCCTGGGGTCTGTTAAGCCTGGATTAACCTCAGCTGGAGTCTGCCCTCTTCTTTCTGCTGCTTGCAGCTCTTTGTCAGCCTCGTCCCTCATCTGGCAACGTCCCCCGATATACCTCTGGGTGATTGCCTGAGGCGCTAGCCTGGAGTGAGGCTACCGGGCAAAGTGCCCCACTGCTGCTAGTGGTTGCTGGCCAGCTAGCTGGGATGTTTTACCAGCTGACTGCTGCACCTCTTCGTCTTGGTTGTGTGGTCTGTAACAGAAACCCATCAGGATATCTGCTCTATTGGCCTTCCCCCAGATTCTTACCCATAAACCTTCAAAGCCATCATCACAATTATTAAGCTCTAGATAATCAAAACACTTCCTAGCACACAGGGCTACCCCACCTCCTCCCTTGCTTATCTCTTCTGAGGAGTTCTCAGTTCAAAGTCTTCTGTTCAAAGCCTTCTGTTGCAGCATTCCAGTTGCCTGAATCATCCCACCATGATTCTGTGATGTTGACTATGTCATAGTATTCCTGCTGGACAGTGGCTTCCAGCTCCTCCATTTCTTGTCCATGCTGTGTGCTGCATGGTGTAGAAGCAGTTCATTTGGGATATTGATCCTACCACCTTTCCAGGGAGAGTTCTACTGCTTATGTCACCATTCTCAGGCACGTCTGGTTTCTAAGGCATGAACAGCCCACACATCTTTGCTGTTGCGTGGTCTCCATCCCCTACGTCTATTGAGATGGCTGCACAAGCAAACTCTTGGTGTCATGCTGTCCCCAGGCTTATCTCTAGCAGTCCTGGTTTTATCCCTTTCCCCTAGACTTTCTCAATGAGTCCTGTTGGCCCTTGTGTAAGTTCCTTTTCCTCCTTTGAGACAGGTGTACACCATCTGTTGTCAGCAGGCCTGGTGTCATGTAAACCAACACATGACCAAAGAACCCACAATTTTTCCAGAGATACCAAGCTCAGAGCCAGGTACTAGTCTGTGACCTTCCTGTTTCTTCTCTCATGATTGCCTGCAAGTGGCAGGTGAGAGAACAAACACTACCTGTGCTCCTGATGCCTTAATCACTTATCCCAAGGGCCTAAAATCTCTAATTTGCCCATGAACAGATACCAGCAGAGCCATGAGGCTCTGATTCCCACACTTTCTGTTACACATTGTGTATTTGTGAGCAAAATCCTGGGAAGGGGAGAAAAAGCAGCATGAAGGTACTTGGTTCTGCAAATGAGAATGAAGAGGCCTATAGGAGGAAGGAGAGAATATGTCCTAAAACAAGGCCAGAAAGCAGACAGGAAGAAATAGGATTAGCAGCAGGTGAACATTTTGACAGACAATTTTTTAGTAGCTTCTCATCTTCTCCGCATCTCATTTACTTACCTTCTCTTTTCACTTTAGGGTTCTAGTGTACATTTTTCAACATCTCTTTTGCTTCTCACACTTTCTAAGCAGCATTTCACAGTGCCCTGATCAAATCAACTATCCTTCCCAGGCACAGAATGATAGCAAATCCTGGTAACATTGGTCTTTACTTAAAAAAAAAAAAATCCATACAGAAAGCATTTTAGCATCAACTTAACTTCTGAGAATGCCTGTTTTACTGAAAATTCAACTTTGCAATAATTTAACACACCTATGTGTGTTTGAAAATTCTCTGACTTGGGGCAAGAAATGCTTTGTTTTGCAGAACAATATCAGGATATCAAAGCTCAAAGGCTGCTGCTGTAACGTATCAACTAAACCTGGGATAGTTTTTGTTAATTTGTATATGTAACCTGCATGGGTATTTTGCAGTCTGAATTTTCCACTGAATTGTACTAGCTTACATGACTTAATTTGAAAACAAATACTAATTTTAGAGAAAAAAGAGTCTATCCTGTTGACTTTGGACCTGCAGAAAGTAATGGAAATGCATGGACTTTTGGGTGGGCAAAGGAAACTGCTGAACATTACCAGTTACATGCCAAAATATACACACCAAGGCTTGTAATTACTGCTAACATAAATAAATTAACAAATGGAGATAGTATACATTTCCTACAATGCCCTGGACAAAGCTGGAACCTGTCCAGGTACAAACCATGTGCATTACAATAATAACAGCAAAGATAGATAATTAATGATAATAATAGAATTTTTAAGTTCAAGTCAAGATGGAACTAAGAAGCATTTAACCATTTCTCTTTGAAGAGGATTATGTAAGACTGTGGGATGACATAAATGACAGCATTTATATAGGCCAAAGTACAGGACTAAAACAGCTAAAATAGCTCAGAACAGAAAATGTTTACAAAGTGATTTCCACATACCAAGAGACAATATAAATTTACATTGGAGGAAGCCCTGCTGGGGCTCACTAAAGTTTAAATTGTTACCTTAGCATCTGATTTATGTCATCCATTACCAGCTCTTAGATGTAAAGGGAATGGCTTATCAGCTGAGCTTGACTTGGGGATCAACAGGCTGCTTTGGATCCTGCTGTTCACTCACAGCTAGATTAAATGCCATCAGCTTCCAAGAAATGAGTATTTGGAGTCACTAGAATAAAAATCTCTACTTGGTTTAATACAGTTACTGCAGTAGTACTCAACCACAGTCCTTTCATAACAGTCAAAAGAGTCCTTTGACACAAAGATCTAAAAAAAGCCAAAGCATGACCAAAAGATGAGAGGTAGACAAAGCAAAATCAGATAAAAGTAGGAATACTCTAATTTCATTATTCTCCCAATATACAAATTTAATTAGATTTTTTTCCTTTATGTTTTAAATTATACATGTTTACTCTTTCATTCCTGTGGAAATAGAGGAAATGATGACATGAAATGACTGGAGGGTGAAGATGGCTAAAGACACATAGGAAAGATTTTAGTACAACCAACAAATCCTAGCACATCAGAGTTACGTATTCAATGAGGTTTCTCTCAGGTATTTCCATTTTTCTATAGTAGGGGCTTTGGTGGGGGTCTGAGAAAACAGAAAGGAGAAGGATCAGATGAAGCTATGATTTATAGCTTTCATGATATAGCGGCATTGGCCTTGAATGAACAGAAGGAGCTGAGAAGCTTGAGAAGGCTCCAGCAGCCTGTTGGTCCACAAGTCAGGAGGGACCTGTGCAGCCTGTGTCTGATCTTCTCCAATAATTTTTGTGTTACAGTTAGTATTGAATTTATGTGCTAGGAGAGTGTTTGGCCACAAATGTGAAATAATTAGGAGAGACCTTATTTCATTTCCCTCAGAGTATAAAATAAATTAGTTTAGTATTTGAGAGGAAAGGCCATGATTTGGTATTAAAACAGAAAGCGGCAATTAAGCACTAGTTGCTACCAGCTAGCCCTAGCTGACCTTCACAGTCATCTGTGGCACCTGTGAGCTAGCTGGCATTGCATCCAGTGAGTTCACATTGCAGAACAGCTTCAGACAATACTGTCATTAATCCTACAAAACCTCAGGCAAGCATATTTTAAAGAACAAGAATGGTCCCAAAACCCAAATTGTCTCAAGCATGTCTTCACATTTGAGAAGATTTGGTCCAGCCCTCATGTTTATGGCGCTCTGGACTTACTCCTGTAGAAGTCCTATAGCTAGCTGCAGCACTCCAGGTGGGGTCTTATGAGATCAGAATTGAGGGGCAGAATCCCCACTCTTGCCCTGCTGGGCACACTGCTTTGGCTGCAGCCCAGAATACAGTTGACTCTCTGGGATGCAAATGCACATTGCTGGTTCATGCTGAGTTTCTCATCTACCAACACACTCAAGTCCATCTCTGCAGGGCTGCTCTTAGTCCATTTGTCGTCCAGACAGTATCCATGTTTGGGATTGACTGACTCAGGTGCGGGACTTAACACCTGGCCACATTGAGCTTTGTAAAACTCACACTGGACCATTTCTCAAGCTTGTAAAGGTCCCTCTGGATGCCATTCCTTCTTTATAGAATATCAACTGCACCTAGAGCATCAATTAAGATTGCCACTGTTAGCAAACTTGCTGAGGATGCACTCAATTCCACTGTCCATGTTGCCAACAAAGATGTTAAACAATACTCAGTACAGATCCTTGAGGGACCCAAGTCATCACTGGTCTCCACCTGGACATCAAGCTGTTGGTTGTATTTCTCTGAGTGAAACATCCAGCCAATTCCTTATCCACCAAATGTTCCACCCATCAATGTCTCCCTAGTCCAGAGACAAGGATGAAGTATGGGACAGCATCAAATGCTTTGCACAAGGACAAGTAGATTATGTCAGTCATTCTTCCCCCACCCTCAAATGCTATAACTCCATTAGGAGGTTCACCAAATCAGGCAGGCACAATTTGCCATTAGTGAAGCCATGTTGGCTGTCACCAGTCATTTCCCTGATTTAATTGAACATCATTCCCATGTCCTCCATACACTTCACCATAGTTTCCAGGAGGATTTGCTCCGCTATCTTGCTGGGCACCTAGGTGAGATTGACTGGGTCTCACATTGCAGCTCCCTGGGTCTTCCTTTCTAATCCTTTTAAAAAATGCAAATTATGTTCCCCTTTTTCAATCACTGGCAACTTTACCAGTTTAAGTGAAGCACTGTCTCCTTGAACCTTTACTAATCTCCTTGATTAGCCTGATGGGATCATTGCTTTCTCTAGGGATTGCTGGTTTATTCGTAACAGAACATGATCCATCCATCCATCCTGTGTAAAGAAAGCTAAAGTAGATTGTATTTTTTTCTCAGTCATTAAGTATATCCTTCTTAAGTATAACTCCTTTTATTGCTGGACATATGTAATTGTTTCTAGAATTATACTTGAAATATTTATAGTAATTCTGAATTCTATTAAAATTTACAGTATCATATTCATAAAAAGTGTTCACTTTTTACATAACACACCATATTATTCCTAGTTCATGTAACCATCCCCAAACAAAACTAAATATGGGAAAGAGATATATGTTAGAGTCACTCACACTATATACAGGTAGGTCTGAAAAGGACAGTTAAATAAAAGTCCTCACTGGGGAATCTAGATAATTGATATTGAAAACGCAAACATATTCAGATGGATTAGGTTCCTCTATACGATATGATAATACTTCTGAGCTTTGTTACAAGGTACCTAAAGGTAAAATCTGAAGTTCTTCTGCATTTAATATATTGAGATAGGTATAGTTTCTAAAATATACTCTGCAGTATAAGGAATAGGTAATTCTGGCTCTACTTGAAATTTGTTTGTTTAGGTGAAATCTGTTCTGCCATATCTATTTATCATGTTTTTTTCTTACCTGTTCAAAAAGCAGTGATGAAAATTGTGAAACTTATTTTACACTTTTCTAATGGTTAAGTCACCAAAGATATTGTGCAGTATATATAGAAGGAGAGATCTTAGAAAGAACTGATCTTAAAACACACTTCTAGGTAATAGGATTTTAAAGAATTTCTGAGGCATTTTGGAGGATGTATATATACAAAGGTACAATCTAAAACGGTTTTGAGAGATTAGCTAATAGTTTTTTCATTACTGCTAATTATTCCTAACTACATAAAAGGACTAGATGCAATCTGCTTAGGCATTCATTAAAATTACTGTATCACACATATCAACTGAAATTATTGAAACCTTTCAAAGATCATGCTCACAGTAAGTGGAGAAGACTCTCATGATTATCTATCTTCTGCGTGTGACATGAAGACTTAGAAAATCAAGGTTAAATACATTGGAACAAACTTAATTCCTGACAAAAGTTAATAAATTAATGGCAGGTAAGGCGAAGAAGTATGGCTAAGGTTGGAGTGCACTATACTTTTGAGCCTGTGTAACTTCAAGCTAAAGATTGTTTTGTTAAGAGTAAACATTATCTTTCCTCTCTGTCAAACATCTCTCTCTCATTTTTTTTTTTAGTTTATGTCATGATCTCCACTTATGGTAATGCTAAAGAAAAGGTAAGAAACCCCAATGGATAGGAGACTCTATCCCTTTACCTTAAGTGATAGTAGTAGTAACAGTAATTATAGTAGTAAAACATCCACTATACAGTGGGATATAAGTAAAGAGTAAGAAATCGGGCTTTTGTATTAGTGCAGTAAAGCTAGGCAACTAAAATGGAAATCTCATGGGACTGTTCCTTCTGCCCATTCTTGCTGCTACTACGTGATATCAGCATAAAATTTATCTGAAGTTTTTCAGCATGATGGTCTTGGTTCTACATTTCTGCAAGATTTTGATCTTATAATTCTGTCATATCAAAAACTCTCACAAAAGGAAGGCAAATAAATCTGGTATTAAAGAATATCACCCTTGTTTAAGACAATTCTCATTATAAAACTGAAACACGTAATATACACATTTAAAATTTACTTTTGGCGAGGCAGCAGCTCTACAGAGGAATCTTGGCTATTGAACAATAGTGAATAAAGGCCTCCAAACTTTTCCCTATCTGCTTTTCCAATTGTTAAAATAAAAATAATAACTCTGAATAGGAACAAAGTATTATTTTTTTTACAACATTGCCTCACAAAAAACATTTTTGTGTTGTTAATTTAAAATTTATTGATCTGAAATCCTCTCAGTAGTGATTACACTCTGCAAATTTTATTCTCTTGAGATTAGTCTTCAGTAATACAGATGTTAACTGACAGAAGCTTAAACACGTCCTGTGCCTTTGTATTATCACAGTGTAACAGAGGTGATTGGGCCATGTCTCCAAGAGATCTTGTTATCAGGTGATGAGCAATGCTGCAAGGTCCAACCTCTTCCTAGCAGAGGAAACTGCAAGATACAGAAAAACACCCACCATGTTCTTCCTCTAAACTGCTGCTGAGTTTAGATTAATAGTTTCAAGGCCATTACTTCAGGATTTTCAGTTCACCAGGATACACCCTTAACCAATAGCCAAGCAATAAATTGAAGTAAATATCATTTACAGATTATCCACATAAATTTAAAAACCAAAACTTGTTCCTGGTCAAGATAACACTTTGAGGCTATAGACTTACCACCTTCAGTTTATTTAGTTGAGACTTTTCAAGTAACTAGCAGATGGATCAAGCTTAAATGAGGAAAAGAAGTTACTTTTCAAAATTGTGGAACTCTTGGTAAATGCATGGAAACAACAGCTTTTATCTCATGTGCTGGAAGGAATCATCAGCCATTTAACTACTGGTCTTCTTGATGTTCAGTTAAGTCAGCACTGGCTAGAGACTCTTTGCTGTAAGAGGCAAGGACCCTGACTCTGAGGCATTCATAAGAGATGCTAAAACCTAATATGATTTTAACAGACTGTTAAAATTAAGACAATATAAAAACACTGCTCATTACCTGTGACAATGTACATGGAACTGTAGCTCAGGAGGACTTTTTTCCTTTCACTGAGACAAAGTGAAAGGAAAAAGTAAACAAAGCTATATAGTTTGCATTGTTGTCCCCACCTTCTGATCTGAAGGCCAGACTGAAACTGGGAATGGGGTGTGTATTACTTCAAGATCTTACAGTCAGATGAATGGTTAAATGTCACTCTGAAGATAAATACATCAACTATGCATCTCTAGCGTCTAATGAACACTGAAGTGCCTTACTGCTCAGAGCTGCTTTCAAGCACCTCCTGTTGTCATCTGGATGTGTAAATCAGGTCCTTATTAGAAGAGTCTTTCTTGGTTATTTTAGAAATTTTAAAATGAGAAAGGTATCAGGACACATGACCCCAAAAGCACTGCACCTGTTACCAGCACAGTGAAATCAAATACCATTCTGTGGATATTTTCCTCACCATAACCACAAATTGAAATTTTCTTGCATTTTGCCCTTAGCACAAAACTAGAAAAATTCTTCAAAGATTTTGACAGACTACCTTTGTCCAGCATATCACCTGGACATATATGGGCTAAACCCCATATATGAGCTAGTTTTTTTAGGCATATTGGAAAAAAGATTGGAGATTAGGATTGCTGAAGAAGGCCATATGGACGTGCATAAAATCAGAAGATGACGTATGTTCTGTGTGCTTTGTAAACATCCAGAGGAGCTGAATTTACTGTGATATCTAGGACTATCAGGGCAAGCATTAACTCTTCATTCACAACCAAAATTACTCATTTTAATATTAATGTTTTGGTTTGTGGCCTGCCATGTGAAAAAAAAATGAACCAGTTACTCAGGAAAGTCAAACTTGAAGATGGTGGTCAGAGAACCTTCCTCGCCATACTTATTCAAGGCCTCAGAAATAAAGCAGACATGAAATTCTTCATATGAAATACGCCAATTTTTCAGACATGTATCACAAATTTGTACCATGATTATTCTTCACCTCATATGAGTGATTCTCACAATACCACAATCATTCTTTCAGTTAATCAGATTCATGAATCTTCCTTTTAAAATAAAGACAATGGATTGATCACAGCCCTCATTACACTGTACAGCTTCAAGCTGAGAGAAGTGGAAGTACTCTTTAGTAATAAACAGATGAACTGCATATTTATTTCACTAGAACAATAATGAAAGGAAAAAACTGTCAGCCTGATTATCATCTGCAAAGATGTACTTCATGTACCTTAGCGCTGAAGATGATGAAAATAGACATATTTACATTAGCATTACCTTCAGTCCAACCATGAATTATAGGGTGTTTTACTGTTGTGAACAAGATGCTCTGGAGCAAAAGCAAATAACTGTAAAATAATACTATTCATCATGACTAGGAACACACAAAAAACCCAAAAAAACCCCCAAAAAACAAAACAACAAAAACAACAACAAAAACCAAACAAACAAAAAAAAAAAAACTAAGAAGAAGAAAAAATAAACATCTTGTGCTGACAAACATTGTCAGTTTTGTGTTCTGTCTTCTCCTGACTTGTGCACTTTGGTAACATGATGTAAAAAAGCTGCATTTTTGCATGTTCATGTTTTGTTCAAGTACCATCTGCCAGGGACTGGGAAAAGCTGACTGGGTGCCTGCAAATGCAATTTCTGCAGCGAAACTCTCTATTGACTGCAGGAAAGGCAGCTCCACCTATTGACATTTTTGTCTGTCTGCTTTTTAATGGTGGAGGGATTATTTAAAAGTGGCATCTAGTCTCATTTCCCATAGGAAATGGTGTTCCCAAAACACTGGCAACTAAGTTCTGAGCTGTAAAGCTAGCAGTCAGCATTGGGGTGTATTTTCTCTCCTAGGATATCTCAATCATTCTGTAGATTCAGTTACTTAAAACATAACTTTCTGATAGTATGAGATCTTTCAAAGCAGTACCCTAGCACACTTAAAATGAGATATCAATTCAACATTAACTGTGATCTCTCCTGATACAGCATAAGTCTATCTCTTCACTTTTGATCTCCTCATATTTTTCTGTATTGCAGGTGTTCAAATATGTATCTTCCCAACCTAGAGCATATTAGTCCTCAAAGGTCTTTCAAAGGATTTTTCAAGAAACAGCAAACTTTTGTCAGGTTTGTTTCTGATGCAACATTACTGTACTTGGTACATCAGTACCAATATCTACTGCATGGTCATTGCCATTGAGGCAAATAACACTTGACTTGGACAGTATCAGGATTTGGAAGTGGTTGAGTCACACCTTCTGAGCAAAATTTGGTCCATGACCTCACAAAGACTGCTTCTGACTGCTTTAGTTAAAGTCAGAGAAACTGAAAGCACACCTTTCAAGTGGCCAGATGTGGAAAAGATGAAAATATCTGTTGTGCCCTGAACAGCCTACACTGACTGCTGTAATGAGATGTTTGGGTGGAAATGTGAGTGAAGTGAGCTTGATCTGAATGCTAATGCAGCCGTAAGTAGAGCTGACCTGATTTCTACTGACTGAGTGGATGGGAAATGAATTTACAGAACCTTTATTCTGCTTTTTCTAGGAAGGGAAGATGTCAAATACACATGCATCCCAGATTATTACAAAAAGTAATTTTTTTGTAAATTCTATATGGCACAACTTTGCCCCCAGATTTTGCAGAATTTTGAATAATTTGGCTTAATTCGCTCACTTAGAAAAAGTAAACGTCTAAGTCAAAACAAGCTTACCTTGCTGACTTTGTTTCCTGTGTATTCCCTTTCACTAACTCAGGCTTTTCCCCCTAGTTTGATTCACATTTACAAAAGTGAAAATTAGCTTATCCAGTGTTAGTGATAAACACTGGTCAGTCCCTTAACATATCCAGTAGAAGGCTAGTCAGCTAAAAGCAACTTGTAGTGGAATATTGATCACAACATGCAAGAGAACCTTGTGTGCTACAGTGAAGACACGCAAAGGGAGAAACAAGAGAGTACCTTAGGGGCAGATTTGGTGGTGTAAGTATTAGCTGGAAAAACAGTGGTGCCTGACTGTAAAAACTAATATGGGGGTTTTATCACTAGAATAGTGCTCAGTTCCATGCAGAAAAAGACTAGTTTTCAGACTGAATCTATATATAAATATCAAAATTGCAAACTGCTCTATAGCTTGAGGACAGGTGCCTGAGAGCTTCACTAGCAGCAGCAAAGATGTTACTGAGTGACTAACTTCAGCCAATATCTGAGAAATTATGGAGTTTTGACGCAGAAACTGACATCTCAGATACGAGAAAAAGCTGCTTTGCCTGCATATAGGTTTCAGTGGCAGTTAGGAGTGCTAATTTTAACAGTGAAGAGGTAAATATACCAGCACTTCTATCACAGAGGTATCACAACCATTGTCAGGTTAGCATGCAAATGGTCCACCTAAGGTGCTGTTGAAAACCAAGTTTGGAAGAGAACTCTTGTTTCCAAGCCTCAGAGCAATAGGTTGTTGCCTTTCCAAAGGCACACAGCTCAAGCTGAAATAAACCAACTCTGCCTCAGAACCTAGGGTCCTAACTATTCTTTAACACAGGACTTCCATTCATCATGTCTGATGTTTCTTGCTAAGTAGCTTTATTTCATTATTATGCTGGAATAAAACTTACTAAGTACTCAGCACAAGAGCCCAAGGTCATTATGGCCCAAGGTCAGAAGTATTTCAACAGTATAAAATTGACCCTTAGAATTTCTCTGTTACCACTGAAGATGTGGTTCCATCTCTTTTCAAGACACATTACACATGTTTTAAATGTAAAGCTTCAGGAGCTCCATATGACAGCTCTCAGAGGCAAAACAATTTGTTCCATTGTTTTTTAGGTGAGTAAACACAACCATGTTGAAACTCCTCCGTAATGAAGTTGTAAAACTGTGCAATAAAGGCATTCAGTTAAGGGTTAAGGTCTTCCTTTTCAGATGAGTAAGACAGCATTGGCTTTTTTCAAGCTTTTAAAGTAGTTTCACAGGTTCATGGCTGATATTCAGATAATTTCAGAAAGGATCTAAGTCAAGAAACACAGGAATAAATGAGTGTTCTAGGAAGGAAGATTGATGACAGACAGGCAGATTACCAAAATCATGTAAAAAAACATGGATCTAGATGTAAAATAACAAAATTTTACTCCTTCCCAGAGAAGTTGTCTGTGTAGAGTCAGCTAACACTACTGCTCAACAATACAGGGATATAGTTTAATTAATATTTTTCACCAAGGCTTACCAAATTGTGTCACTAGTTTTTGATCTATATAGAAAACAATTCTGCAGATCTCTAAAAATTCCCTGTTATGCGAATAAAGGACATGATTATTAGCATGTTTTCCAAGACACACTATTTTGTGAAAAATTAATACCCTGATATTTCTCATTTGGTTTCTGCCTCATATCTCTTCCAGTTCTTTATCCCTGTCCTCTCTTGTGCAATCTTACTATTCTATTTCCTCTTCTGTCTTGAGAACCTGAATTTTGCTGTTGGCATATGTTCTGATATTATGAAGTCACAGTATGAGATAAGTTACCCTAGGTCCACTGAGCCCCAGAAGATACTGCTACAGTAGAAAATGTGGACCCCTTGCTAGGGACTGTAATGAAAATGAGGACAGTAGTCTATTGCCCACAGCAGTTTCATTTACCAACTTAAAAAAGACTCAGGGTAGTACATCATTATGTCATTAACTGCTGAGAAATTCCTAAAATTGGTGAAAATTTAGCATGGGAAAAGAATGAACTCTTAAGTTTACCTTCTGTGAGTTATTTTTTGGCATGTTAAGAAAGTGAGAGTATAAAAAATTTTTCAGCATAGTTTTGTAAAAATCCATTTGCTTCTGTTTTCTCTGCCTCTCTTCCCTTCACAAAAGACATAAAATTTTATAGTTTTGTTGTTTACATCCACTTTGTTAGGCCTCAGTTTCTTGAGGATCTTCAAACTACCAACAACATGAAAATAATTTGAAATACTATTTGAAATACATGATAAAGAATCAGGCTGTGATGATAAACTATGCAGTTTATCATTGCTTAAATTCTTAATTGATTTTCTGTTTTGTTTCCCTGTTTTATTTTTTCCATGTTGGCATGTAAGATTGTTGGTTGTCGCCATGGTAATTCTATTTTTTTTTACTGTTATTGAAGCTTTTCAGAAGAGAAGCACTTCTTTACGCACATTTTATTTCCTGTAGAACAAATGATCACACTGACTGCTATTCAAGTGTATAATGTTGCATCATCTTCAACACTGCGTTATGCCTAGACCCCCAAATTCTTGCCATAACAAACTCTTGTATGTTTGAATGAACTTCCTGAATGAAATCTGAGGTAAGGCCTTTCTAATCTATCCACACAAATAAGAAATGTCTTTCAGGGCTCAGCTGCCATCCTAATTTTCAACAGTAATTATGTCAACATTCTTTTATCTCTGAGCAAAGCAAAATGTTTCACTTACAGCTCTTCAGCATGCTAATGCAAACATACTGTGACAAAACTGTGATTTTCATTACCTACACATGCCCTGCTGCACTCTGGAAATTTCTCTCTCTTTCACCAACCATAAAATACTGATTTTCATTTTTATGTCTCCTTTTAGTCTTATCTCCCATGTTTTACTTCCTCACCCTCAGGAATTCAGCTCCTTCCTCTAATCTGCCCATAGTAGTAGTATTTATTGCCTGTTATTTATATACACAAATAAACATTTTCACATACTTCCTTATGGTCAGAAACAACTCACTAACTATCTAAGGTTAAATAATCTCTATTGTAAGTGTAGTGGTAGAACTAAGAACATCTTCAAAAACCTCTGTAGAATTGGTTTTTGTCAGTCATAGTTTTAAAAATGCAATTAAATATGTTTATTTATATTCTGGTGTCATTTCAGGCTTGTAGTAATAGAAGGGAAACAGATCATCTCATATGTTGTGATGGTGTCCACATTTTGCAATCTATAGTGTTTAGTCAGGCATGAGTATATATAGCTTTGTGTAATATATACACATCTATGCATGTAGGTAGTTTTATCTACAAACAACTGTATGTATGAGTATATATGTAAATAATATGTACCTTTCCATGTATGTATTTAAAATTATAATTTAAGAATACATTTAATATTTTTTTTTTTAATCTGAGGAGATGAAAAATATAGGTGGAAAGCACTTTCTGTAGCTCTTCAGAAAAGCTCTTCTCTGTAAAAGCAAAGAGAATCGGTTTCCTAAACAGAAGAGTCTAGGAGTTTCTTGAAAATATGTGATAAATGCAGAAGTGTAATATCACTAGAAGGCATGCAGATGGCTTTGACAATAGGCAGCATTTTTTTCTTTATTCATTGTTTCAGAAAGGTGAAATAAAACCAGGGGAGTCTCAAGACAGCTCCACAGTCTCAAGACTAAGCCAATATAGAAATCAGTTCTCTATTTCTTTGCTAAACTACACATTTGCTTGCCTCTAAACTTATCAACATGATTTATGTTTGCTTTTTTTATCTCTATCAGACTAGTGCAGCTCCATGTCAGGGAACTGTCCTCTTAGCTTTCACATGCTCAGCTCTCACCCTGAATTAGCATGACCTTTCTGGTGCTACAGAAACAAAATGGTGCTTGAGAGCCTGTGAGCCTGTGAGGGGAAGTGTGCTCAACTTCCCTGTGCATGGTAGCTCAGTGAGAAAATTCAGGACTTGTCACTTACCCCAGCACAGAGCATGACAAATCTCTTTTTGTGGCATATTGAGGTTTTGCTGCATTATGACTCCTCTAGTCTTGTTATCTTCTATTTGTGCTGCAGAAACACTCTGTGGCCAGTTACTGTATGGGCTGGTTTGGAATAGGAAATGATGATCCTTTAACACCATTAGTCCTATTATTGTTCAACATGTTAAGATAATTCTTTTGAGATTCACAAAAATTAACAAAAAGCTTTTCTAAATAGAGCTTGAATGTCTTAAAAATAAATCGGAGTCTTTAATGCTCTGCAATTATCTTGTCTATTATCTCATCTGCCACTTAATCTTTCATGCCTTCTCCTGATCTTTAACTATATGGAGGGGTTCCCATTTTTAAAAACAAAATGTTTCACTTCAAACAAATTCTGGGCATTGATTTTTTTTTTCTCTTCTGAAGCTTCATAACATTCACTTGAAGGAAATTAGTTTTGGGTCCTCATACAGAGATCACTGGCTATTTTAAACTTGAAAAGAGTATCGAATTATGTGATTGCATTAGAGTTCCTGAATTGAAAGCAAAAATATTTTTTGACTTGCCTAAAGCACAAAATGGTAATTCTATTACTTTCCTGTGCTAAGTTGTATACAAAGTTTTTCTGCCCAGACATAGTAGCATTAAGGTGACATTGGAAGGTAGATCTGCTGGAGTCCGTTTCTAGATTTTTCTGCAAAGTAAAGACATGAACTTGTGCTGAGTCCCACACAGGATTAGATACACAGACTCAACAACATTAACTTAGAGACAGCACATCATCCAAGAACTGTAATTTGGCTTCATGCTATGTTTTAATGCATTTTTCATCCATATTTTATAGAAGATAATCTGTACTTAGGGATAACTTCTTCACAGCTGTTCTTAGAAGTGTAAGAGGCCCAGTAGTTGGTTCCTGGCTTATTTTGACTAGTTAATTTTTCACAACCAAGTACCTTGGGAGCAGGTAGAGGGAAGAAGATTACCTTCTGCTTCCAAAGTATTGAATGCTAAAGATGGCAATTAAATGTATAGACAACTTATTCAACAATATCCCAGTCTATGGTCACCACCACAGTAAAAAGTTTCATCTTGTGTTTTGCACAATGGAATTTTGCACATTTTTTCAGGCAGAGAAGAGGGTCATGAAGGTGGGATCCCTCCCTGTCCTGCTGGCAGCACTCCCAGTCTCGCCCCCAGAGCCTCTTTGCCTTTTGGCCACAGGGCACACCACCAGTGTCATTTGTATGTTCACATCCCCAGGACCTCCAGACCCTTCCCTGCCAATGGAGATGGATCCCACAGGAATGCAGTGCAGAGGCCTCACTGGCTGTAGGAACTCTGCCAGCGGGGCTGAGGACCCATGTGGGACGTGGGATAAGAGTTTGTGGGGCTGCCCCAGCAAAATGGGATTGTGTGGAGCTCATGGAAATGTTCAAATATGGTGCAGGTGTATTTGGGGAGAGGACTGAAAGCGGGGGACTGGGATGGGCCCAGTAAGACTCAGTAGTAGAGAGGGGTGGGAAACCCATGTTTTGGCCCCTAGCACAGATGTGCTTTGCTTGCACGCCAGTCTGCTTCTTGCGTGGCCCCTGAAGTTCTGGGATGCTTGGAGTTTAGAGCTTTGCTCTGCAAAAAACACCAAGCCAAGGGGTGCAGGCCAGCAGATGTCCCCAGCAGTATCTTTTGTGAAGCCTGAACCCGGTCCTCTCCCACATTCTAGCCATGGCAGTGGGGTTTGGGCCAGAGGAGTTGGGCTGCTGCTGTATGGAAGGGTCAGAGGAAGGCCCAGAGGRCTGTGACAGGGGGACGACCAAATCCATTTGGGTGTGGAATCCATTGGGAGAGGGTTGTCAGCGTGGCCTGTGTCCATGGACCTGGCTTTGCTTCAGGTCAGGCATTCCGGCTGATGGCCACAGAGCTTGGGCAGCTGCAGGATATGGAGCTATAACTGTTAAATGGGTTAATGCTTATGCTCACCAGAAGGCCGTATGGAAAAGGCACAGCTGCAGGCCAGACGACTGAAGTCACTGAGGGCTGAGTGGCAGTTATGAGTGAGGAGTCAGTTGAGTGACAGTTGGAAGTCAGATTGTGATTGGCTGGAGAAACGCGTGGACGGAGTATGACTAGGAAGCTGATTGGATGATTGGACAAGTGGACAGCAGCGCAGCAGCTGAGCCCGGCAATGGGCGCCTTCTCTCAGTTAAATTCTGTTACGTCTTGGTTTTGGTTTCAGTTATGTGAGGTAGAGATTAAAGGTATAAAAAGGGGATGATTTTTGCAATAAAGTGATCTCCTTCAGATGCACGAAGGGGGTCAGTGTCGCTTTGTTACCCACTGCTACAGGCAGCGATGCTCTGGTGCTTGGAGAGGGAAGGCTTTGGGAGTTCAAAAGAAAAGAGGCTCTGTTGCAGCATTTATATAAAGAAGTTCGCAGCATGTTCTGGACATTCTGCCTTTTGTTTTCCTACACTAACAAGGCTCTGTTAGAAAGCATTGCCTGAAGCGGCTTCCTTTCGTTTTGAGGGACCCATGCTCTGAAAAGCTTCTGGATCTTTGTTGTGTCCAAAGCCAATGATACTCCAGCACCAGCACCAATGAAAGCTGGGGTTCTTCCAGCTGGAGAATGCCAGCCAGGAACTGAGATCCATGCACCCACTTACCACCCTCTCCTTACTGGGGAGGAGTATTGGAAAAAGAAGGATAAACCTTTTGGGTTGAGATTAGAACACTTKAATAATTTAAAAAATAACAATACTATTATGACTAATAATAATAGTGATGAAAAAGAGAGACAGAGATGAAATAACACCTCCACCGAATTAGTGTATTCATATGCAGAATACCGAGCGGTTGTGAGAGACGCGTGCTCGGGGAACCCTCCGGATGTTCACTCCAAGTGCACGAGGGCCGTAAGCCGCGCCCCCAGCACGTGCGAGAGGATGGCAGGTCCGGCGGCGGGGCGGGCCGGGCGCTGCCCTGAGCCTATCGGGCAGAGGTGTCAGAGCTTCTTGGAGCTCTCCGACCGTCCCCTGGCGGCCGTCCCCTTCTCCTGACAGCGGGATGGCGGCGGGGCCGCGGGCGCAGCCGGTAGCGCCAGTGCCGGGACGGGCCGAGCGCGCTGTGCCCGGGCGCGGCGCTCTGGCGGCAGCTGGGCGGGCCGAGCACGTACTCCTGGTAGTCGTCGTCCGCCCTGACGGAGTGCAGGATGCGGCCGAAGCGCTGCCTGCAGAGCGGGCAGGCGGCGCGCACGGCAGCCCATTSCCGGATGCAGGCGAAGCAGAAGGTGTGCAGGCAGGTGTACACGTGCGCCGCGTTGTCCAGGTCGCCCAGGCAGATGGGGCACAGCCCGGCCGCCGCCGCCTCCCGCTGCCCCCCGCTCGRGGCGGCCGGCGCGGCGGAGCCGCTCTCCTGCAGAGCCTCGGCGGCACCGCCCGCCATGGGCTGCCGAGAGACGGGCCCAGGGCCGGAGCTTCTCTGGCGCCGGGAAGCGGGCAGCAGAGAAGGCCCAGAGCGTGGGCAGAGAGGGGAGACAGGGGGCTCCCGGAGGGTCTCCTTGCAGGAAAAGGAGACTTTACTGGAAAGTGACCGAGCAGCCCCTCAGCTGCCTTCGACACCTGCCTCCCCCTCCGTTCCCCCAGGCACGCTGCCGCCCATGGCAGGAGAAATCTCCCTTCCACGCTGCTCCCGCCCAGCCAGTGGGACTCGGCTGGCGCAGGTTACCTGCAGGAGGCGTTCGGGAGGGAGGAAGTGGCCGGGAGCCCTCAGTGGTGCTGTGGGGCACTGCCAGGGCAGGGCCTGGGTCCTGCTGAAGGCCGCGCACTGGGCCGAGTGTGCGAATGCAGGAGCCTCTGGAGCCCGGCTGTTGCCTGGCGAGCACAACGAACAGCCCAGAGGGAAAAGACCCCACTCAGGCGTGTCAGACGTCTTTTCGTGGCCTTAAACCCCTCAGTTTGTCAGGTCCTGTGGCGAGTCTGGTGCTGCTGCGTCTTCTCCAGGGTGAACTGACCCGGCTCCCTCAGCTTTCCCTCATGGGAGCGGGAAACCCCTGTTCCTTCGCCGTGTTTGTGGCCCTTCCCTGGGCTCTCCCCAGTAGCTCCTCGTCTCTGGTGGACTGGAGAGCCCAGAGCCGGCACAGCACTCCAGGTGTGGCCTCACAGGGCAGGGGAGAGGGCAGGATCCCTCCGTGTCCCACTGGCAGCACTCTCAGTGAGCCTGGCAGGGAACTGGGCCACTCACTGCTGGCCTGTGTTCCTCCTGGGCCTTCCTGGGTGAGCTGCTGTTGGTTCATGAGGCTATTCCTCCCCAGGTGCAGTGTTTGGAATATCCTTTTGCTAAACTGCATAAGGTTCCTGTTGGCTCCTTTCTCCAGCCATTTAAATAAAAACTGTTAAAACAGGTTTTTTGAAAAATACAAGTGATAAAATGTTATAAATGATCAAATAGTGAGCCAAAATTATCAAAAATTTAGCAAAGATTTATTAATTTGTCTGCGTGACCGAAGTTTGGTCTTCGAAACCACCACAGCCAAAGAGACAGCATTGAGCCCGGGATCGGTGCCGGGTGAACATGGATCTGACCTCCCGAGTGTCAGAGTCTACCCAGTTCACGCTTGCTGCTTCACGTGGCAAGGTTTTATACAGTTTATTCTGCCTGAGGCAAAGATGACTGAATTTTCTTTGTGGCTCTTCACATGCATCCTGTTGCTTTCCATATGCAGAGGTGGACAAAAGCCTTGTCCAGGTGTGCCATTGGTGTCAGTCAGCTTTGGAGGAGCCGTGTATTCAGATGTATCAGTTTGGCGCCAAGGCAATAATCGCTTTCGGGTGGCTCTCGACAAGGACAACTTGGGGAAACCAAAGATCGCCCTGAAAGCTTCTATTCTTACGTTAAGGCATCGATTGTTACCTTAACGTGCATCTGGGAACTAGTTGAATATGAATAAGACAGCTGCTCCCGGCTGGGGTAGTCAAAAGACGTGGTTTGGATTTCACAATATTTTATACCATACATTAACAGCATGAATTATCCCCACCATATATTACATAAAGCAATAGCAATGTCTAAGTTAAAAGGTGCTTTTTCCTTCAAGGGACACCAGAGGAAAGAGAAACAAGAATGAAGAATTAAATTTTCATTCTTCTTGAAATAAAAAATGGTGAAGTGATTTGGGACCCAGTTGTATTCTATGCTGGGTGAAACAAAGCAATAGTACTAGTATATGTTTGCTTTCTTTTATACTTTTTCCACTTCACCTTTGGCCTTCAGAAGACACAATATCTCTAAATTTGTTGTCATGGTTTGGCTTGCTTTTTTTCCTAAAATATAGAACATTACTTTTTCATTGATTAAAAGTTTTTAATGGGAGGTTCAAACAAGATGTTTAGTCTCACCCATGAGATGTACCTTCAGTCTTCACATCCTCCCATTCTTTTGTCCATTTGCAGGTCAAATTTATAGAGATTAATACTGATAAGTGGACATCAGCGATCCAGTATCATCTGGGTCATTCTACAGTCTATAGGTCTGTAGTGAATTCTCAGACTAGGCATACAGTCTGCCATATATTTGTAGATTTACACTTAATGGAAACTAACCTGAATGGTAGCAAGTGACATTTTAAAGCATTGTTATACATTCTGAATGATTTATGTGGGTTTAAGGTTGAATCCGGATCTTTTTCTAAATCACAAAATCATAGAATCCTAGAATGTTAAGGGTTGGAAGGGACCTTAAAGACCATCTAGTCCCAACCTCTCGGCCATGGGCAGGGACACCTTCCACTCAGCCACGTTGCTCAGATGTTATCCAACCTGAAACATAAATATCTACCTGGAATATTGCTCTGCATCTCTGGAATGTTTTTTCTTCAGAAAAAAAAATCTCATCAAATTTCAAAGTTGATTTCTGAAAAACATTTAGATAATGTGTGAAGACACTGACTTAAAATTTGGTGTGCATGACGTGAAAACACATACTTGATGATCTCTCACTGATGTATATAATAACAATGTCCTAGATATCTACAAGACCATTTATTACTGTATTCCAAGAGTGTTGCATGTGAGTATTAAGGTGCCTGTTGCGTAAGCAATGACCTCATCTATATTGTTTGGCATATGTAAATTTACTGTATCTGCTTGGAATAACTTGCAACTGACTTTTGATTTTGTCCTGGAGCTGCAAGTAGAATGTTGCAGCTGACAATAAGGAAAAAAGTCATCATCATGATCTTCTCACGATACCTCAAAATTCATTTAGTTGCATTGCTTCTCTGTCTTGTTGGAACCTTGTTGTCATTTAGGTAGTATGTAAAAAAATTCCAGATACTTTAAGAAAGGCATGAATGAGAGGGAGCAAGCTTTAAAAAGGAGGGGAAGAAGGGAAAACACATGAAGTAATTTTGTGTACTGAAAGCAGTTACTGAAACAAACCTCTAATTAGGATATTTTTTCAATAACATTTTCTTATCCTTTTTAAATACTCTGTACATGTTTTATACCATTAACAGGAGAAACTTATATCAAAAATGAGGGGCATTAGGGTAATAAATTAGGATGAAATATGTCACGATAGTGAAAAGGAATCTTTCTTTGTTAGTTTAAAGGATAATCAATGACTCTTGTAAAAAAAACTGCATGAACATATGGGGATTAATTATAAGTTGTGTTTAATGTTATAAAATGTTTGTAAACAATTTGTACAGTAGAGTGCATTGAAAGTAAGCATATTCCTTCGGGGGATTTCAGATCAATGCCACAGTATCCAGAAGTATTACCATGAAACAGCATTTTAAAATGAATGCACCCAAAAATGAGTCTGCATGGTCTGCTTTTATTGTTTTATTGTTATAATTGCACAAAAAAGAGAAAGAGAGACCCATCAAAAATGGGTCCACACAAAAGGGATTTTTTTAATGGAAGTTTTTTATAGAAGATATTTTAAAACATAGGTTTTAGCCCGACAGTGTCCCTTTCAGTTTGTGAGATCAGGCAGAGAAATTTCTTACACCTACAGATCCTTCACACTACCCTGAAGGCTGGCACTTAGTAAGATAAGTAGATATCCATTTGCAAAAATAATGTTTTTGCCACTTCTGATTCTCCAGAAATTTCAGAGAAAGGAATTGTCTCTGTGATTGAATTACTACATTCTATTTTGCTTCACCGAGAAGAGCACACTATAAAAGGAATTCAGAGAACACTATTATTCTTTTCACGGTAGGCTGCAAAGAGAATAAAATAGAACTGATCTACAAAAGCCATATGAAGTAACACAAATACCTTGTTATCTTAGACACATTTAATTCAATAAACCTACTGTCAAGTTACAACAAAAAAACTCTTGCCTAGTGTCTGTTCAGGGTAATGGCTGCCTTATCAAGCAATCGGATATTATTAAATCCTCCTGCTAGAAGCATCAAATTGTTTCTCAGAGAAACTCAAAACAGTTTTTGGTTTGTATAACAGTCTATGTAACAGTCTGATCACAGCATATTTGGAGCATGAAGAAAATTTTTATGTGTGGACATAATACAGATACAAATCTAAATATACATGTTTATTGTTGAGGATTACCCAGTCTTTAAGGCCTTATTACATGCCATCAGGCTGCAATGCTTATCTAATTTAAATGTGGTGAAATATTTTGGTGAGGACAGCAATAAGAACTGGTTGGATCCCTCGGTTTTTTCCTATGTATTTATCTGGAAGTATTTTACTTTTTTCTTCTAGCAGAAAAAAACCGACAAAGATTTGTATTTTCACTGATTTCACAGGCATCCTCAGGTGACCCAATATTTAACAATGTAAATTAATTATGCAGATTGCATATTCTCTGTGATGTATCTATATCCTAAACCAGTGACCGGGTGATAACGCAGTTTTGTGTTTTGACTGAAAGGATACTTTCCTGAGGCCCTTTTTTCCCCCTCTCATTATGTTAGTAGCACTGCTAGCTATTAGGTCAGTGCTCTCAGTTACATAATGTACTGATTTAGGTTGGGAAAACAACCATTAAATGTGACAAGAGGTTTCTTCATCACCCATATTATGTTAAGTATTTGTTCGTCAGAACAGTGGCAGGGTTTTCTTGTAGCACTTTCACACATAGTAGCAGGATCACATGTAATTGTAACCTAAAATTTCAAGTGACAGCCCAAGATACATATATATAGTATCCCAGGCTGTCTTTGAGTTGTCCCTCACAGCTGAAGGATGCATGATGGTTAATGAAAGTTGGCAGATTAGCCAAATGGAGAAAAGTGTCTTTTATATCTGTAGCTGGATTGAGTGTTAATGTTTGATGCCATGGTTTTCTGAATCTAGAACTATTTTTGTGTAGAACAGAGACCAAAGTGCTGTATTTTAATAAGTTTTGAAGAAATACAAGATTCTTGTATTCTCTAGAGCTGCCCTCCTTTAATTCATGAACTCCTAGAAGAAATGTGTAAAACAAGTCTACCTTCCTTAGGAAATGTGGGAGTCTTACTTTCCTGACACCACATTCTGTGGCTCAGCAGAGTTAGAAGTGAATATGCTTTCGTCTTGCCTCTTCAGAGATGGTTGTTTTCCGAACTCTGCTTGCATTCCTTCTCCTGAAAAGAGCTGCTGGGTAGGGGAAAACAGCATCTTCCAGGCTTTTTGTAGTGACCCTTCAATTTTCTCAGGTCCTGCTTTTCTTAACAAATTGATTAATCTCATGATTTTCCAAGAAATTGTTTGTTTTCTGTAATGTTTCTGAAATTCAAATAAATTTGTCTGGCTTTGTTAGACTGAAGTCTAAGATGATGGAGAAGAGAGAGATGGGAAATTTAAACCATGTGTGAAACTCAGAATTGCCTGCAAAAAAAGTTACACTACACCAAGAAATTCTTCAGTCTGTTTAATAGTTTGAATGTTATTGATAAATTTTATAACTGATTAATAGAAGTGTAATGTCTAAACTGTGGTGATTTAGTGCTTTCCTTTTCATTGGGTTGTAAAAACATCCTTCTCTTCATCTCTTAAGTTTGCAGTTATCTTGTGTCTCTCACATATGGGCTAGATTTCACTGCCGGAAGACCAGGAATGGTAGAGAAATATCTACAGCTGGTCTGTATTGTACATACATTGCTTACCTGTAATAAATTGTTTATCTTAGCTATAAAACAGACATAACTTTTATGCATATGTCTAGGTTAGACACTTTCTACTTTATATGCATACCCATAATGAAATAACAGTTGTTAGCAATTAATTCACAAATTCCAGCTTCCTTCTTTATAACAATATTAAAAAATTAGTATAACATTTCAGACCCAGTGTAAAAAAATTCCAAATGTTTTTTATGGCTGTTGTGATGCAACAACCTACATCATGCTGTCCCTTTAAAGAGCAATTTATGTGTTATCATAGTCATTGTAGGACTTAGTGTATTTAAAGAAAAAGAGATAAATAATTCTCTAACTCTACACCTCCCTTAACTATTCTCCAGAGAAGTGCAGTCATTGAGTTGGTTTGATGAAGGGCTTCCCGTCATTAATACATGACTCCAAAAGGAAGAACTTAACACAGGCTTAGTACAGAGTGTTTGCAGAAAGAGCTGCTGTGGAAAGGAACAGTAGGAACCTTCTCAGTGCCCTAAACAATGTCAGACAGTGCAGGAAGTGTCTGGATTGTCCTTGTGATTGCTGTACTGTTTTAAAGATTCCTCTTCTCTGGGTCATAAAAGAAATATAGTATTGATAGCTTGACTCTTTTTTTTTTTTTTTTTTTTTTTTGGATGCAGGAATACAGTTCATTAGATTAAACCTGTTTAAGATGTTACACTACCTTGTACATCTCTCAGGTCTGGTGCTAGTCCAGCTGCAGAAAAGCTGTTTTCTTTGGCATGTCATAAAAGAATGTGTCCTTTTTGTATTGCTTTTCTTTGGTTTTTTTATGATAGTGAGCACTGAACTATTCTTCCAAGTACATCTTGAGTTATAATTTAAATGCAGTGCTTAGTTTATTCAGCAGGGGTCATCAAAGGTCTGGATTTTCTTTGTCTGCTGAGGTGAACTGAAAGATGACATTTCACAGCTTTCTTCAGGAGCTGGCATTTGGAAATGTTCATGTACCCTCTTACAGCTCTATTGCTCAGTCTGTTGTAGCTATAGAATGTATTCTGAAGACTTATTTCAGATATCTAAGACCACAGTGTTTGCTTTGGCAGATAACTTAGTTCAAGAGTCTTTTTTATGTGGTATTATTTTTCTGTTAGTGAATAGTGTAAATGAGACTGTTAGAAAATACTGGAACCATAACACTTTTTGTTCCTTGCAAGTATTTGTAAAAGCAAATATGGGATAAAGTGGCGATGCTTGCATTAGGTACAAATTTGATCTTACTCTAAATTCTGGACTGTTCTGACAGCAGAAAAGTTACTTTTTAGATCTGAGGGCTTTATAATGTCTCCAAAAGGTAGCAACAAGGAAGAAAGCAGATACATATTTTTCTAATGAAACACTTCTAGTAACTCCTTTTCTGGGTGAAATGTGTACTGGTGGGGATAAACAGTGCTGTGTTAGGCAGTATGACTCATGTTACCTGTAGGCTTTTGTCACTAAAACACCACAGAGGAAGTACATATTTTCCTGAAAAAAACTTGTTGATGCTGAATTATCAGATCAAGCATGTTCTCCATCAACTTCAGTTGGTCATAAACTGGAAACAGTATAACTCACTTTGCCAGGGACTTCAGGATGTACTTCCTAATCCAAGCCTGACAACAGTCAGTGAGAGCTAATTTCTGGGTGGCAGTAGCAAAACCAGCAGCTTCAGCTTCTCAGACTGAATCTGAGGTGCTTACTGTTTCTGCTAGTGAATAATGGCAGCTCCCTAAACCAGGATTTTGTTGCACAGAAAGTGATTTCTAAAAAGCTGAGATAGTCAGGTAGTGTAATTAAAGCGTGTATATTACAATGTTGGATAGATAAAGTAGATAAAGATAGATCTGAGTCCAACAAACCACAGTTCAGACAGTAATAAGTGTCCTGGCATTACTCTGTCATGCCTAAAAGTCTGTTGTAACCTACTGTGTGCTCTCAACTTCATTATTGCTTCCCATGGTAGGTGTATGTAGTGATCACCTCACTTTCATTAGAGTAAATACTAGACCTGTGACACATGGATTTGTCTTTTTTCAGAGGACCTCTAAGTCCTCTTTAAAATATACCTTCCACCCAATACATTAGCCGCCTTCAGAATTTCCACATTTCTATAAGATCCAGCTCCATAAGCAACAAATCACTATTTCCTGTGGTTTCTGTTTCATGTTTGTATTCTCTGTCTTGGATTAGATGCACTCATATTAAAATTTGTCCTTTAATGAGAAATATTCTGTGTATGTTTTCAGTTTCTAAAGGCAAACTGCATTCATGCTGCATCCTGACAGTGAGTCACTGGAGCGCTGATTAGTTTTCTCTCCTTTGCTCTAATTTATGTGCATCTGCAAGAGCTGTTATCATTGATACCTGTGTCACATTTGCCTAAAACTGACCAAAGGCACTCAAAAATGCTCAGGGGAGACTTGATTGACACAAATATTTAGAGATAGCTAAGTTATAAAACATACTGTTGCCTTTACTCCCAGAAAATATCCTTAGGAAAGAGACATCTAGCACAGCCACACCATTGTCTAAAAAAGAATTTTTGTGGCCATCTTTTTTGCACTTCTGTGCTGCCATTTGTAACATGTTCACGACAATTACCTTATAAATGCTTGGCACTTCAGGTTTTTATCTCCTTATCTGGGTCTTTATATATATTTTATGACTACATATATTGCTAAAATCTTCAAATGCTTTTATGATAAGAAGCTTGATAGGTGAAAAGAAATTACTAAAACAGTAACGTAAGAGAGTCAGTTGTAAAAGAATACTTAAAATATGGAAAAAACCCAACAAAAATATTCTTTCCTAACAGTTTCCATAGATTCTGTATGTTCTGTAAGTTGCCTTATGGCCTTTGTTGAAATCTCAAAAAGATTACATGCTCTGATGCACTCTGTTTTACCAAAAATACATATCTGATTTACCATCATGATGGTCTTGTGAGCTGAAGGTAACCTGATAGAAAATGTACATGCTTTGGCAGAGATTAATGCAGCAGTATTGATTTAGACCAGCCATTCCTAACTCAATAAAGGATTTGTAGGTCTGTACAATTAATAATATTAACTGCTTTTTTGGGAAAAGTATCTATTTAATAGTCTAGGTCAAGAGTAAGGAAGCTGATGTAGAAAACAACAGTGAGTGAAATGCCAACACTGATATCCTTCTTTTTTGAGACCAATTTCAATAAAATTTTCCAACAGATAATCCCTTTGTTGGAAGGACAATGAAAGATAATTTAAATTAAAATAATAGATTGTCTAAATGTGATTTCATTTGTCTTAGTATGAAATGTGTGTCATTAAAGGTAAAAGCAAGAAAGTGTTCAGCAAATACAGTTTCTGGCTGATTGGCATGTCATGAAATACATTCAGTGTATCTAATGATGCCCTAAGAATTTACAGTTTTCCCCATCTTACTTGTGTTGAATTTCCTTCTTGTGCTTGAAATACACACACAGACACACACATACACACACATATATATACATAGCAACTATATATGTGGAACTAATACAGTCTCTTACTCCCAAACAGGAAAGCACTAATTAATGTACATTTAATGCCTTTAATTGTCTGGAGTTTGTGGTTATCTTCTTTGATACTTCTTTGTTGCTAGACAATTGCATCTTTGTAAGTTTAAATGTTTTCATTAGTAACACTATGAGAAGACTAGTGGACTCTTACAAAACTACACCCAGGAAAAAATGTTTTGCTATCAGTCTTTTATCTGGTTTTATCTCACAGATCTCAAAATTGTCATGTGGCCACACTGAAGAAAATGCTCAAGTAGCGTGAATACTCCTTATACACTTGTCAAGCAATTTTGCTTCTTGAGCAAAAATGATAGCAAATAGATACTTAACTTTTTGTAAGCGGGCCTTGCTTGGTTCACCTAGGAGAAGTAATTGGTTTGCCTTTTTTACAACTTTCCATTGTGGTGGTTGGGAGAGGCAGAAGGCCATGAGCTGCTGGTGCATCTGCACACATCTCAGATCTTTGCCCATCCTATTTTATGTGCTAAGAACTTCTACAGATAAGGAGCAGATATGCATGCATGCCAGGCTGCGGCATTAGGCTCACCACATTTACTATAGTGCCAGTCTTCAGGAAAACCAAAGTTGTATTTCATCATTTACTATGTCTGTCAGACTTGGCCTGTGCTGTCTGACTCCTTCTGTTGGACCTAAGAAAGCTTAAAATAACTTCTTTCACATACAGACTGTGGAAGAACATTTCTCAGAATCAGAAGTATAATGGATGATAGTTTTTCTCTGAGCCTAGCTGCACAATATTCTTGACAGTCATTTTCAATAAAGTATTCCCTTCTCACCTCTTTTTATATTCAATATACTGAAGAATGGCAACTATTAGAAATATCTTTTAACAAAGAGAGAACATAATATTACTTTTCGGAACCACCTTTGAGACAACTTGGAAAAACAAGTGCTGCCTCTCTTAACTGTCTTAAAGACTGTTAAGATTACCAAAGGATTTTGCCTACTATCGCTAAGAGTATAAAATCTGTGACCACTGAAGCCCAAATACATACCCACAGGGAATATGCTGGGGTGTTCCTACATATACCTGAGCATGTGAACCCATTGAAGTCTGTGTTTTGTGGGACACCCTAAGTACTGAGTAGACCAGAACAAGAGGATGAACAGCATACCACTGGATCCATAGAGGTGGTAATTATCTTTCTGCTTAATCTGTCTCTCTTCCCTTCCCTTCCCCCCTACCCTCCTTTCTTTTCTATTTCTTTCTCTCTTCACCTAACATTTACTATTAAATAAATTCTGTACCATTGTTGACTTTGGTATATAGTCTTTTTTCCTCCTTAATTTGGGCAGAGGCATCTCTCTAATCATTAGATCATAACACTTTCTTAGGAGGGAGGCAATATAGCAAGTCATTAATACTCATTTAACATAAGTATAGACATTGCAAAACATTCCTAGTTTACAAACACACAGGTCATCTGGGTTTTGGCTGTAGGAGTAGGAGTAGGAGTGTGTTTTTTCTTTTTTGTTGCTGTGGGGATTTTTGTTTCCTGACAGACAGCAGTTTATCTTTACTTGTCTTTCATTTATGAAACTGCAAGAGTCAAAAGTAGCACACTGATTTGCTATCAGTGCTATCTATTAAATTATAACAATGGGATATGTTGCAGACTCCATTAAACATGGAGTGCTATAATACTGAAGTTGACAGTTTGAAGTATGGGAATGCATTTTGCCATCCTTTGTCATCGTTGGAATAGCTGTAATTGATTCAGTATTCACTTCTTCAGTCTACTTGGAAGAATTGTTTCAAGTTGAGTAAAATTTATGTCCTCTCATAAATGTGTGTACTAGTATGTACTTCCCTGTGCACTCCCCAGAGTAACAAATGTTTCTGTGCTGGAGAAGGGAAGAAAAATAAAAAGAAAATTATTATTGTAATAGCGAATAATTCTTGCTGTGATTCTGTGATTCCTCCTGATTAAACAGTTGTTATACCTTACCTTCCCATGCCTTGCAGAAGAGCAATACAATTGAAATTGCTCTGCAGATAGAATAATACTATGCTTACTTTGCTTATTTTTTCCATTTCATAAAGATGTTTAGCTTTCTTAGTTGAAGCTCCATTTACACAGGAAATTTTATATTGATTTTAAGAGTGTTGTTGTCCTTGACTGCCATTAAAAGTGTGGCTTTAAATTATTCAGCTTTACTTTTCATATAAGTAGTTTTTTTTCTGGTTTTTTTTTTTTGTTATGGTTGTTGTTTTGGTTTTGGGGTGGGGGTGTTATGGATTTTTTTGTTTTGTTTTTAACCTGGGGGAAACAACATAACTGCAAGGAAACAGCATAAAAACAGCCTCTAAATTGATTGCTGGAATTATATGCAAATGTGTAGAAAAAAATGTGAGGGGGGTTACTTTGGACAAGTGTGACAGATGAAGCAAAAGAGTAAGTTTACTTTTTAAAAGTAATTAGCTTTATAGGCTATTATTCCTGTAAATGGATTAATTACTTGAGGAGAACTTAAATATACTGAAGCCAAACCTTTTCAAATTTATAGGAGGACTAACCAGATAAAATTAATTATCAGATGCAAGCAACAGCAGTAGGAAGCATGATAGCACAAAACAGTTAGTAGTCATTGTACTATTTCCCATTCACAATTTTTGCTGATTTTTACAAGAAAATGCTGTTGATTTTGTTTAATTTTGGCTTTGTTTTCTCCTGTGTTATTAGCAGAAGTAATTGTAACATCCTCTGAAATACTTGTGAAATCTGTTCATTTTACCCATTAGAAATCCTTAACTTTGGCTTGAAACTTTCTTCTTAGGTTTTAAAAAAAGAGGAAGGCTAAGATTTTTACTACTCCAGCTATGAATTTTGCCATCGATTTTCTGCTTGTCATTTACTTGAAGTGCCATATAGTTGCCCTCATTAAATGCTATACAGTACTGGAGTTCCTTCAGCTGACTGCTAATAACCTGGCAAACATGCAGCAGAAAATTTTCACATGAATTATATATCCTTACCATCTTTCCCACGTAACTTGAAGTAAGGTGTTGAACTCTTGACAAATCAAAAAGTTTCAAAATGGGTTTAGAAATAATTTTCTGAGTCTTTTTCTTTCAAATATATTTGGACACCTATCTGTTTCTTGAGTTAGTTTCTCTGCAGTAATGCACTTAGAATTGAAGATCATGAGTTGTAATTTAAGGTAATCATTGCAGTTGATACATTTCCAACTTGTGCTGGTTTTTCCTACCAAATGACTTCTTTGACTGATAGTTTACTGTTAACATATGGCAATTATGTTTCTTAGCTTTTAAATAGCTTCTAAATAACACTTCAATTAGAATCTCCTAGAGTTTCCGCTGGATTTGCCTTTTTTTTTTTAAACCATTGTTCTGATGTTTGCAACATTTCAGATTCCTTTGTTACTTATTTAATAGCTGTTGGATTCTTCATTTTAAAGCTCTATTAATCAGGAAATGCAGAATGTCTTTCCTAATTTGTTGTTTGTTACTGCACCAAACTCTGTCTCAGCAAATTTTTCTTTACAACTCAAATATCAAAAATGGGAAGTGAGAGACTGGAAGTTTGGTACCAAACTCTACACTGAGGCTGATGGTGTTTCCTTTGAAAGTACTTGCTGTGCCTGTATATAAAGCCTTGACCTTTTTAATTGGTTTTGGCAGCAAGTAGTAATATTCCAAGTTGTTCCAGGAATATGATGTTCAGAAATTTGATAAAGGCTCTCAAATGCTTTCATCAAACCCAAATATCTGTGATGAGAGATTTTTGCTGTTGTATGGTCTCTGTTATTGCTGAGTTGAAGGTGATCTAGGTCTAAAGTGTAGCCTTCACCTCATTCACTTCCGTTACTCAGCCTTAAAAAGTTTTCCTGACACTACGCTTACTAGAATTGAGTGATTTTCCTGTTCTTCTTCTTTTCTAAATCTTCCACTTCCCTAATCATGATCTTGATCTTCCCCTTCAGCTTTCCTGGATTTTAACTTTCTATTTTTTCTTCTGTGTCACTGGACACAGCATTGGTTTGCTTTGAATATTTAAATTATTTTACAAAAAGATCACAGGGTGCTTTGGGTTTTGTGATTTTGGTTTGTTGTTGTTGGGTTTTTTTGTTTTATGTTTTTGGGATTAGTTTGGTTTGGTTTGGTTTGGTTGGTTGCTTTGTTTGTTTGGGGTTTTTAACATTGAGCACTTATTAATACTTGAAAAAAATCTGTTGCTTTTTTGCTTAAGGTCTTTTTAGATTTCCCTGTTGTGTTGAATAGGACAAGCTTGCCCATTAAAAATTCGTTAAACAAGATTCTACAACTTTACAGTTTTAATGATATCCTTAATGGCTGAGAAAAAATTATTGAGTATTCTTGGTCAATATTTACAAAAATATGCTCATAAATAGTTATAACTGTGCAAAAATTACTACAGAGAATAAAAAAATATAGACATTGTTGTTTTGAGATAATGGGAAAAAATAAAAATCCATAATTTCTTAGAAGTTTTCAAGTGTGGTCAAAATGCATAAGGAGAAACTGTTAGATCTGGAGCCAGATTTACTACAGTTAATTCTGACCCAAAACAGACAGAAGTTTCAAGATAAAAAAAAAAATATAATTTGTTTATCAGTTGTCATATTGGAAATTTTTATCTTTTCCTTCTCTTCCAGTTTCAGCGATCCTACAAGTACATAAAGTCATTTTGCATTGCTTTACAGTACAAACTATACAAGAATATGGAACTAAATCTAAGCAGCTCTTAGAAAAATCAGTAAATACTGCTTCTAGGTGCATGACTCAAATATTCATCATCACCTAAGGCTCTTTTTAAATCCCTCTTAGAGAGATTTTGGCACAATGAGAACTCATTGACCTTTGCATTTGACTTTTGCCTTTTGAAAGCCTTAAGTTTACAGTTAATGGATGGTAGACAAAGATGGAAGATGTGCAGTGCAAATAGTTTCTCTCAGCATTACCAAGAGAATTCCTTAGACATGGCATTGTTATCATACAGTGATCACAAATGTGGGATTAGTGGTTAACCATGGAGTGTATGAGTCACGAGGCTTTCTGCTGGTGCTTACTTCAGAGGCTGCTTTCCACTGGTGTAAGATGTGAGAAGAAATATAACATAAAGGATTTCTGTCTAAGGTTCTAATTAAAAAACCCAACAAACAAAACAAAACAAAACAAAACAAAACAAAACAAAACAAAACAAAACAAAACAAAACAAAAGACCATCAAGAGATGTCTTTGCCTCTGAGAAGAAATTGTCAACAGTTTTGCTGTATGCTCTCAACTGAATTTAAGAACACATAATCACATCAGTCCAGTGTCTTAGGCTGCAAATGGGGGTGTGTATTCTATTGCCATCTCTTAGAGGTGGGGCAGTTATCTTCTGTTAATTGGGCCACYTGTTAAAACCAGCTGGGGCACTTTATCTCTTCCACAACCAATCCACCCTCAGTGAGATATCTTCTGTTAATGGGCCATTGAATGTCACTGCATCACTGTTAAAATTACATCATCCCATTGTGAGTTGCTCTGCCCAGGGGGAAGATCCAAGTATTCCTACCTGGACAGAATCTGAGACTTGGAACACCACAGGCAGCTTTTTCCCACTGGATTCCTAGAGGTATAGCTGTCTTCTCCACTGGATTCCCAGAGGAAGACCAGGCCCATCTACACTGGACCTTCAGAGGAAAACTACACCCTTTTACAGGATCACTGTTTCTACAGAACCACACCTGTCACTGCAGGAGGACTGCAACCAGCATTTAATCAGACTGCTACCAACAGGGTGCCATGTCGTATTCTGACTCTGACAGTGTTGTTTTGTATTACTGCATTTTTTTTTCCCCTAATAAAGAGCTGTTATTCCTACTCCCATAGATATTGCCTGACAGCCCCTTAATTTCAAAATTATAATAATTTGGAGGAAAGGGGTTTATTTTCTCCATTTCAAGAGAGTCCTCTGCCTTCCTTAGAAGACGCCAGTCTTTTCAAACCAAGACATCCCAACTTCGCTGTAGTTTGACTGTGGAAATGAGACCATTTTATCCACACTCCATCTCACTTTTTAAGACTGCTAAGTAATAAATTTCTCACTTCATTCACTTTTAGGACACGTTATGCTGCCACATGTGTGGCAGATTTGCTTTTGAAAAGTAAAGAATTTAACACCAATGACAATTTTCTATGCATCTGCTTGCAAATAGTTTGTAGTTTCTTTATAACCTATCTTGTTACCTAGAACATCATAAAGGAGATCACTGGAGCAAAATATAACTGCTACCAGCTGTCTTAAAAACCAAAAGTCATTTAAATATTTTTATAGTAGAGTGTTCTTTAGAGTCAGGGCCCCAAGGGAGTGGATCTGCATGCACTTCCCATCACAGTAACCTTCTAAGGCTGAATGCCTGATTTTCACTCTGCCAATACTGAGTTATGTCAGTCTAGTTCCAGGAATTTCAGAGAAACTGCTGTGGGATTACAACTGCCATCATTCCACAAGTACATATCTGATCAGTACCAGCTTCCTACAGAGTGGAAAAAAATCCTGTGAGCTCTTTTTAAGGCATCTCCTAAAGCTTGACTGTATTTTCCAGTGTACAGAAACCTGTTCTTTCAGTGTCATAGGCATTGTATTAACTTCCCGAATCTTTCTATCAGCACAACCTTTCGAACATCGATGAAGTACACAGCACATATCTACTAAACGCATGCATTCTGTGTATTCCCACTGTAAGCATAAAATTAATTCCATGGAAACAGAGTGACACTACTTTAAAATCAGAGTAACTTAACTCAAAACCATAAATATCAAACATAAAGAAAGGAAGTGGAACAAAATTAATGTTGTCAAGCAGTAGGACTGAGACACTCAACAAATTTAGAAATATCACATACCAACTGAATGAGGCACATAAGCAGTTACAGGAGTGATGGCACAGTTTCTTAGAATTCTGTGACTCAGCAACATTATTTGGGTTGGCATAAGATTGAATTTTTTAAATAATTTGTATATTTTCACTTGTCTTATGCAACTACCACATGTGTTACCAGGGCTGTTGCTCTGAAACAAATAGAGATTTTTTCCTCTGTTTTGTTGCTTTTGTCTGTGCACATAATTTTTCTTGGTTTAA
Organism: Cardinalis cardinalis; assembly: GCA_014549065.1. Classification (NCBI taxonomy): domain Eukaryota; kingdom Metazoa; phylum Chordata; class Aves; order Passeriformes; family Cardinalidae; genus Cardinalis; species Cardinalis cardinalis. The sequence continues at coordinate 1,290,663 of JACDOX010000161.1, read as the reverse complement.
TGCAAATTRAAAAGTCTCTTGAATAGTAGAAGAAACACATGCTTGCAGTTGTTCTGCTGCTTGAAACATGCCTCTTGCTAATTTTACTTTTTGGTATTGAAATAACTCAGTGGCCAGTACTAGCTTTTGTTCTTCGTTCTAGATGCTTGTAAGTTGTTTTACATAACAAAGAATCCCTTGAGTTCAAAAAAGCATGAGGAGACCTTTCCTGACATTGTCAAGAATATTCTAGATACCTGTGACCCCAAGGGAACAGGCAGGTATGGGGCCTAGATCTCTCAGCAAATGCAGAGCCCAGGCAGAATTTGCTGTTATTTTTATCAGCACTCTCCTCTTACTGCAGACAGAGGAAGGTAAAAGGGATGAATCCTCAAGGTTGTTTCACTCAATTGCTGCATTTTAGATAGCAGCTCTTACTGTCTCAACATGTTATTCCATAACAGAACTTGCTCACCTTGGCTGAAGAGGAGTTAGGCTCATCAACATACCTGAGTTTTCCTCATGCGCTGACCTTGTAATACCATGAGTAACACTGAAATTTGTTACTTTCAGAGATGCTCGATGGTGATGACCTTGTAGAAAGACAGCAAGTCCAGGAGATCTGAGCAATGCATCTTTGCAATGTATCCTTACTTAGAAAATGCACACTCTTAAAGGAGAGTTTTGGGGGCAGGGATGGTGAGGTGTTATCTTTGCTCTGAGTTTGGTCTGGGGCATAACTTGATTCTGCTTTTCAATGTTTTTTGCAAGATATGCCATGCATATATTTTAGGGGGCTATCACAATTGTGTTATTCAAACAATTCATTAAGATTGTGACCCCTTGAAGAAGCATGGTCAGACAACATTTTTCACCCTGTTTCTGGAGTGCCCTTGCACACCATTAGATTTTCTTACTGTGCAAAGATGCATGTTTGAAATTTCTACATACATTTTTCAGGATTAATTAACTGGAGGCTGTAAGGAGATTCAGAGAAGCAAAGAACCTCCCAATTCTTGTATGTAAAATACAACCCTGCTGCAACAAGCCTTTACACACACAGGTTAAATGATGTACAAACAGGTGACACACTTATTAGCTGCCATTTTTCAGCAAGTGCTCTATCTCCTCTGCTGAGAAGAGTGAGCCTGTTTCTGGAGCACATGAAATGTTGTACTGAAAGCATGTTATCCTAGACGTCTTGGTGAATTATTAACATGCCATCATGTCAGGTGCTCTTTGTCCCATTTTTCTCTCACTCACTTCTGATAATTAGTTGAAATTCGGCATTGAAGAATACTGCCTTTGTTAAATGCCTGTGGGATGAGGTAAGGCTACAGGATTAATTCCAACATTCTACAGACTTACACATAGTTTAGCAAGTAGCAGCTTTGAGAGGCTAAATAAGTAGATTACTCATTTTTTCTCCCCTCTCCACCAAAACCCAAGTATATGAAATTTAGATGAGCTTTTAGTGTGGCACTTGCTAGGCTTGATTTGGTATTCATGTTCATTACAGAGTTTTGCACTATAGACTGTAGGAGAATCACTCCTTGTTCAGCTCAAATGGGGCCTGGATTAAAGTTAACATTTCTATATCATTCTTTCATAGACTTTTCTATTATCCTCCTTCAACAAAAAACTGGATGCGAACATTACTGATGTTCTTCCTGACTTTGGGATGAGATTTTTTGTACTTCCCACATAGGCACACTTGTCTTACAAATGAATCTCAAGGTATTCAGTAAGTGCCACAGAAATACCAAGGAAGACTGCATAGCTGGTATTCTCAAAAACTGTGAGACAAAAGAATAGAGGAATAAAAGATCAGGAATCTGTGAATGCAAAATTCTCCTCTGTAGTATAGTTTATGTAGTTGGTTGTGTCAGGGAAGAGTGGATGTACAATTTTGCCATGCCAAAATGATAATAACATTTGTGAAAATGACAACTTGTTACTGACAGGTACATATAATAAAGTACCACTAAGAATCTGCTCAAGGGTTTACATGGTACTGGAATAAGACTTTGAAGTACAGTGGGCATACAATCAAGGTAAGGCAAAATAAGAATGCAAAACCCACCACTGCAAGGTTTTCCAGGTTGTAAGCAACCTATACGTTCTAGTAAGCAGTGATTTCTGTTTCTGATTATGTTGGCAATGGCTTTACCTAGACTGAAAATTTGTAATCTATAGTCTTATAAGTGCTACTGGCAACTAAAATTTAGGTTAATGATGCATTCTTCTCTTGGTTTAGGAAAAAACTTTGAGAACTTTGAAAGGAAAATGCTTTTAACAACTCTTGTATGACCTTTCTCTGTCTCTGTACGTATATCATATGATATATCATACTATGTTGTATTATGACCACTTTTATTTTTCCTTCACATATCACATTTCCTTCAGTGATGCATTTCCTGAACTTATCTCTGACCTAATTTTGCTTTTGAATCCAAACTTAAATTCAAATTTAGACTTGTGTATAATTCTCAAGCAAGACATACAACATCAGTTTTCCTACCTACCTTTTTCTGCAAAAAGAAAGAGGTAAATTTATCCTCATTCACATTTATGCAGCCCCCAAATGACTTAAATGTTTAGTGTGCTTTTTCAGGAAGACTTTCTGAACACAAAAGAGAAAAGATACAGAAGAGAGAACAACAGAAAAAAGACTTTTCCATTCTCCTTTCTTAGTACTAATTTTAGCCTTAAAAAAGTATACTAAACCCACTAAAGAGAAAGATACAGCAGTAATAAGAGGACAGTATTAATGGGGAGTAATTTGATGCTATATGTTGCATTAATTGGGAAACCACCCTATACTAGGTTTCTGCTCCAGTTTTCCTCTAAGACAGGCAGCCAGAATGACATCCAGTGCCTTTGGTGTTGCCCAATAACCATAATCCTTCCAAGTCTAGTGTAAAATGCAGCTGGCCAGCTTTGTGAGAATCCTTCCTGTGTTGGGGTTCTCAAGCAGCAAGAGTCACGAAAACCACTGACCTTTGCAGAAAGTGTATTTGGGAGAGGTGCAGGCTACAGTCAGTTGTGAGCCACATTGGTCTTCAATTGCTTCAGTGAACATTTTGCCATCAGAGTCCTCCAGTTTGCATCACCAGGCAGCACTTGTGGTCCCTTGGTCTAAATGACCATCAAGTTCCTTTTAGCTATCATTTCCTTTAAGGTCCTTGTTTATCTGCTAACAGCCTTCATTGTGTGTGATGACCTGTGTAAGGCCATAATTCGTGCAGTGAAAGTAACAACTTCATCAGTAAGGCATGAAAAACTGATCAGACAAGCATTCTGGCTACTGCTTGTTCCTGTTAGAGGTCACATAGTGATGGGAAAGTAAAATGAAGGACAATAGAATTGGCATGATCAATTCTTTTAGTCCTTTGAGCCATTAAGTGTAGGCCTCCTTGACTGTCATGTTAGGGGTAAGGATTGAAGAAGAAAGTTTAAAGTAAATGCAATGAAGCTACTATTACATAAGTCCCTTTCAGCTATATGCAAACTTCCTCCTCCTTTACTCAAACTATGTTTGTTCAGCAGTGTGTATAGCATGTTATTTCTGTGAAAAAGGCCCACCAAAATTAAAAGCCCAGCTGCCAGCACAAACTCTGCACCTAGCAATCAAATGGGCTTTCGAGTATCTGAGACAAACAGCTGCAAGTAGGGAAAAAAAGTGTAGCAACAAGAGTACCACAGTGGATATGAGTGCCATTCTTTCTGGTTCAACCTTTAAGCAGCATTTCCATCAGTTGAGCAAAATCACCTTATTATAAATGTTGGTTCAGCTTTGGTTTGAGTAATTCTGATATTGAGTAAATCTGCACAGTTCTGCTTCCTGCAGAGTTCTATTTTAGGTTTCCTAACATCAGTTTAACAATTTTAATACAGTTTCTCTTCTACACATACCTAGGTAACAAAACTGCTACTGTATTCAATGCTTCTGTGGGCTGTCTTAACAAAGTCACAAAAGAGAAAATTGACATCAGAACTAGAAAATTTTACCAAGCATTTTTAGGCTTCTACAGAAGGGTTGGAAAAAAATGTGAATGATAGGAATGCAGCCTTCAATGATTTTAAACTTCGAGGGTAAAAACTTCTAATTTCTTTTAAGAACTGTTTTAATTCCTCATTGTATAAAGGTTTTGTGCAATAATGGAGCCATGTAACACTATTCCAACTTCTTCAATTGATAAGCTGGCTCAGTATTACTGTTGTAACTTTTTCTCTAGGAACTTCCCTCATATACTACTAATATAACTTCCATTAAAGTATCCTTCCTCTTCTTCCAGTCAAAGAAAATTACAGCTTAATTTCAACAGTGGGCTATGCAAAGTGGTGGCTTAACAAGTGAAAGCACAATGCTGCCAGTCTAATATGGCAGTCACAGTTGCAGAAGCCACTTTGGCTTTTATTTTTCCAACAGATTTTAGCCAGAGTTTTCAGGAACAAAGAAGGCCAGCTCACCCTCCCATGAGCTTAATCAATTTCACTATGTCTATTCCTGGAATAGCTGAAGCTAGATGATGCTTGAAGTTTGCCCACTTGTTGATGTTTGATCATTTTTGATCAAAAGGAAAAAAAGTATAATATTGAGGAAATGGTTGTATTTTGTTCTGTCTGCCTAGATGTATTTGTAATGCTTTATTCTGTGTACCTAGCTGCAACCATGCATAAGGTTTGCATTTTTTAGTTAGAACAAAGGAATGTTGGAGTGTTTAACTAGACACAGAAAGGTGTTCTTTGTTACAGTTCACTGAACTAACCCATCTTGTTTGTGAATCATTAATGATACTGACTGCTGTGTAAATTTACTTTGGTTGTAGATCTATAAATGGCATGGGAAGATGTGGTAGAATGATTTTTCATACTTAGCTTTTAAATGAGAACATTATAGTTTTAAAGAAGGTGAAGGAAAAAAATAAATTAACATTTTGGAAGAAGATATAGGAACCTTTAAAAAGCTAACATTTTTCATTCTGTAAGATTAATTTTACTATTCTGATTCTTGTTGCAGTGAGTAAACAGAGTCATGCACAAATTGTCCACTTTAAGACTATCCATTATGGGAGAAAAATTTGAAAACTGCTTTTCAAGAAGTCATATTTGCAGTGAGTAACAGACACAGTCTAAAAATCAGGGAATTCAAAGCATACATGATACTTGGAGTTACAAAGTGATCGAAGGTAGGAAACAGCAAGTTTGAAAGACAAGCATTTTCTTGAGGATCTTGGGAAGAATTTTCCTGAGGAACATGGTCTATGAAAATGGTCAGTTTTGTTTTCATATAGACATCCTCACTCTTATCTGCAAATATTAGGTATTGTGTTACTAGGTGCAGTAAATACAAGTAGATACATATTCAGAACGGAAGAATTATGTTTATTTTTGCCCCCCTCTTATTGAAGGAGATTGCCGTACATAAAGCTTTATTGAAGTATTTTCCATTAGGGCAGAGATGATATGAATTCACAAATACAGTGGGCTTTGGCACAGTTGCGTGGGAGAACTTACAGCTGTAATTAAAAGCACAATGAATTGACATCATCTCTCCCAGCCCCCAAATTTTTATCTTGTAAGAATTTCTGATGTTTCAAAAATGATTCTGTTCTGAAATAGGAAATCCTCAAACACCAACACTTTACAAAATAAAAAGTTTAGACAACTTTCATTCAGAAATTTTTGTTCTTTGGAGGAATATATCTGTCACATAATGACATAATAATGATTATTTTTCTATAGGATAGTTTTCAGTTCATCATGAAACGCTGGTCCAGCTAAAGCACGCAGGAAAAAGCACATAGCTTTGAGGTATATTGAGCCATATTACTTTCCACTGCATATGGAACTTCTATACTTCTTGTACATTTCTCATTTTAAGAGCTCTCCATTAAGAAAAAAAAAAAAAGGAACTTTGGAACACTTGAATTCAGCAACTCTCAGTTCTTCATGGTAGCTTATAGAATTCACTAACAACATGTGCTAAACCATGGATCTTATTTCCTACATTGACTTTAGGTGCAGGGTAAATAAGATTGCACTGGGCAAAGCTTATTTTTAGCAGAACTCTATGGGATCACATATGTAAGTGTCAGCAAYGGTGGGCTTAGTAGTTTTTATCTGCTCATGGTTGATACAGAGCCAACCATGTCAATAATTTCATAGTAAGATCAACTAGGACCATTATTTTCAAAGGTCTCTTCACAGTTCTGTAATAGGATTTTTCTCCACTCATTTTATTTTGTATTTTGTCCTTTGATTTCTAGTCCAATATGTGGGTGTGGTATGAGGTAATTTCTTATTTCCTAAGCATGTTGGGTTTTCAGGATGTATTTTGGACATAAGCATGCATCAACTTCTGTCTCTGCCTTTCGTTTTCATTTTGTCCAATGCAGTTTAAAAATGCTCTCTTCCTTATATTAAATGCTCTGAAATAGTTTAATTCCTTGAGTATGTTAGAAACAATAACCAAAAAAAGCAAAATACCTTGATATGTTGTACTGTCAAATCACATGATCAAAGAAACCCATAAAAATTAAAAATTATCACAGCACAAAAATGTAATTAAATTTTCTTCTTTTATTTGTGTCTCCACCCAGGGTGTAAACACACACTCAGGCATTCATTTATCTCTACAAATCTCTAGCCTCACCAAAACAATAATTAAATCCAGACTTAAAACTCTCAGTTGAGTGGATTTTTTTGAGAAATCTCCAAGAGTTTGTTTCCTATTTCTGTTTCTAATTCTATGAATCCATACAAATATTAGTAGTTTTATGGTGAAGGACAGTGCCTGGAGCAGTTCTCTTTAAAGGCATCTCACAATAACATGTTCTACAGGTAATGTAATGGAGTTACAATTTTCCAGTTTTATTTTGTACCATGCACATATACCTTTCACTTGTACCTTTTACATAAAACAGAATGTTATGAAACAGGACTAAAATAACTTATGATTGTATGAAACATAACTGTAAAAAAAATCACAAAACTACACATACTGGTAGGACAAAAGGTGTAACTCTTTTGAATTTTTGTTTTTTTCATGACATACAGCAGACATTTCTTTAGAGCAAGACATATCAGCCAGATATACAGTATGGCAAATTAAGATCATATGTATATATGTAAGCATGTATAAATATGTAGATTACTCTGTAACCTTTAGGAAAAACAAAATCCCACTTTCTCTCCTCACCAAAGTGCTTTGTGTAAAAAAATATTACACAAGATGCTGCTTTCTGTACAGATGCTGCTTTCTGTACAGAACAAAAGGATTTCTTTTTCTTAAATAAAAACTCAGCTAATTTTTATTTGTGGTCTTTTTTTTTGCTTTAACTGCTTCTAGGAAATACATATATATATATATATATATATATATATATATATATATATATATATATATATATACAAAAAGCCCCAAACCAAGAACAAAATTTCAGACAAGAAAAAAGTGCTGTTTAAAAATTCTGCTATAAAATTACACAGGGAAAACAGGGAATAAACAGTTAAAATGTAATTTTTATACTCATTCACACCTTTTCAAGAAAAGCTGAAAACAATATACAGTGTGACAGATGGCCTTAGCACTGCCATTCTTCAGCATCTGGTAGTAGTAAACCACAATGCCTACATGTTTGTGTGTACACACACATAGAAAAGGAGCCTTAAATCCACACGTGCACTCTCATACACTTCCACTTGTACAGATGCCCTTTGAAACTGTATTTTAAACTCCAGTGTAGAATAATTTCTAATGCAGATATAAATAGACCACTGAGTCGGGAAAGAGTTACATTGTATAAAAGAATAATTGTAAATAATTTATTTTGAATATTGTTGAATGTCTGTAGTCTAAAATAACTTCATCTCTTAGATATGAATCCCTTTAGAAACTTAACAATACAGCAAGTAGAATAACAACACAAAACTCACGGAAGCACAAGTATTTGCAAATAACTCAGTTATGCAGATAACCCACAAAATTGTATTTTCTCAAGCACCATTTTTGATTGTGACAAACAGGATTCCCTATTTAAATATCCAATATACATGAGCTACAATGGGACTTTTTATGCAATTGCCCTCAGTGATTAAATTGATGCCTCAAACTCAGTCCAACTCCAAAGAGAATAATGAAATAATAGTGAAGAATCTCTTTGTCTCTGAATGAGAAGTAAACATAGGCCTATCTTTTTACAGACTGGTAGCCCATATTCATGGCTTCTCTAGGGCCTTCTTTTTTGGATTAGGGCTCATGGAAAGTTGTAAATTGATATATATGTGAAAGAATGAATTGATGACTTGCAAAAGTTTCCTTTTTTAAATGTAACTGATGAACCCCCAAGTTGAAAATGCCCTTTTTGAATATTCCCACTTTCCCTTTGGTCAGCATGTTTCAAAACGTGTAATTCCCAACTCTACAGAACAACTTGTACATTCAGATACTAGAAAAAAAAAATTCAAAAAATTTAGAAGTCAAGGCGGTACAGATCTGAAGACAGCAACAATATTTTAGTTTTGTAAACAGCAATGGACAAATTCTGGACAATCATGTGCTTAAAAGAATTTTGAAGGATTTTTATATATGGAAGTATATAGGTACATGCATATGTCCACATGTAGTCTGATCCTGTCCTTGCTGACTTTAGTGGAACCAAACACAATTCCACACATTTGAAATTGAAGTGTTCAGTGTGACTAATTATTCCTACTGAACCAGTTACATTTGTGCAGTGACCACAGAATGGGCTTTAAGGTAGTACAAAAGTAAAGCTTTATTAAAAAGTGAAACTTGCAGTCAATGCACATTATGCAAAAGGACTGTCTTTTGGATTGCATGTGTATAGCTGTATATATATAGCTGAAGAATGCCTGGTGTCTTTTAAAGCAATGCAAATCACATATGGTAACATCTAGACTCTTAGCGCAAGCTGGGACACATTCTCTTGTGGTGTGAGAAGCAGAATATATGGGGGAAGAATTTAGCATGGAATAAGCCACATTTTAGTCACTTCTTGTGCTTCATTTATGTGCATGGTTTATCCATATATTCTATGTATCAGATGAAAATCTCTCCATTAAATATTTAAGCATATGACTGCACATAAGAATATACTTCATGAATACAAATCTCAAAAGATTGCCAATGTTCACAAACATCTGGTCATAAATTCATCTATTCCACATAATTGAAGATTAAATGATGAATTGGACCCAAATCGGACTTAACAACTCTCAAAAATTTGCCATGAAAAAAAAGGTTGTATAAACCTTTTTATGTTATCTTTTTAGAAGAGTTATTTCTGAAGCATAGTTACGGTCCAGCCTGCAAGGATGAACTTTTCTGTCCTTACTCTATCGGGTCATGAGAATATTATGATGTACACTACACATTAAGAAGTCCACAAAATGTATGAACAGGAATTAAAACCTAAAAACTCAGTCTTACTAATATAAGAGTTGTACTCAAGGCATGCAGGATCACAGTGATGACATCTCCAATGCAAAATACTGGTTTTAACTCCTAACCTTGTATGTTTTACAACCCAATTTTTTTGCATCCTGGGCTAAATTTGAGGATCTTGAGCCTGACATTGATTAGAAAAATCAAAACCACCAAATCAGTACAGTTYTATCTTTCTAAGTAACCAGAGGAATCATAGTACACTTAAGAGTAGTTCCTCTTTCTGAAAATGTGTCATGGAAAAAGATTAAGACAACCAAAATTAGTTGAATTGGTGCAGATAGCTTTTTTAAAAAATGTGGAATTTAAGGAAGACTCTTTCCTACAAAAGGTTTTAAACCTTCCTGCCGAAGACTGTAGCACAGACAGCAACAATGCTCTACAAACTAATTAAAAAGCAACTGAAAGTTAAAATGCATTTATGCTTATCTGGCAGATCTGCTAAATAGACACAAAGCCCACGTAACTTCTTGTATATTTAAATCATCTTATTCATGTTTAAAGGGTCAGAATGAATATTGGGAAAACAAGAATAGCTGTACTGTGTGGCTTAAAATAAAGAGGGAAGGAAAGGACACCTAACATTAGGCCTGTAAGAAATTCTCTACCAACAGCCTTTGATCCAAAAAGAAGCCACACCAATGCCTCCAATAGGTAGTGCCTATATGTATGTCTGCTTCTCTCCCTTTTGGATACTGGAGTGTGTTAAACTTTGGAACCATCACATGCAGACAGGTTGTGCAAAAACTGTATGCCTTTGAAATGTTTGTAGTATGCTCTGGTTTTGTTTCTTTTCCTTGTTTGAAAAAGGAATTTTCTAAAGCTGTTTTTTTTCTGCAAGTGCACCCATTCAGCTTGAAAGGATTACAGCCAACAACCAGTTTTCTTATTTGGTCTCTGAATTCCCTTTGAGAAATTAAAAGAAGAAATAATTTAAAAAGTATAGTTGCTGTACCACAGATGAGAAGAAAATAAACAATTGCTAGGATTTTGGCAAAGTTTGCTTTCTCCAAACATTCTCTTTCTCAGTTGGCTGCTTGATTAAATGAAGAATGCTTGGTAATTGTTTTTTTCCTCTCCATTATGTATGTATATCTAGTCATATCCCCATACATACATGGCAGTTTCATGGAGAGAAAAAATTTTGTAGGGAAATAACAGAAGGGCAAGATGAAACAGAGTTCTTGTAAATAGATAGACGTTACTTAGCCTTCAGTGTATACAGAAGAAAGCTGGCTGGAACAATGATCCACTGCATTTACTTGTAGGAAACTGCTGTCCTCTGGCATGCTGCAAGCTGAATCACCAAAGATACCTACAGACCCTGCTGGAAAGTCATACACTGGAAGAAGAAACAAAACAAAAAAGCCCCAGTTAATAAGTAGGATAACTATATAATGATGTCCTAATACTTATGCATAGAACTGGAAATTGTTTTAAATCAAATACAAAAATAAAATAAACAAGGCAACATATGAATGAAATTAATTACACAACTTATTGCTTACCAAGGGAGGAATTTTCAGTACTCTTAGAATCAAGTCTGAAGTAGATTTCATTGCAACTAACCTTCCCATTTATTGGCTGTTAAAATTGTGATCATTTTAAAAATAGACTTCATGCTTGTTTAACAAATTTCATCATATTGAACACAGGATAAAAGGCAACAAAATATTATAGAATATTGCCATAAAGTAGACCTTGGCACACAAATTACTGCTTTTTACAAGTGGCAATAGTAAGCTCAAGAATAACTGTTTGCAGACACACTCCCATCTTTTGGATAACATGTTTATATACTGTGAGATTCCTCTTTGTAATTATAGGTGTACTGGCTTTGCAATACACTTCTGAAGGACCAAGACATAAGAGGGACTTCAAAGCACAATAAATGTTAAGTGGATTCATCCTGTGTGGAAGGACAGTAAAAGACCCAGGCATTAGTTGAGCGCTAAGAGTAGGCTCACGGTCTTGTACTGATCCTTTGCACAGAGATCTTTCAGCCTTCCAGAGCAGCATGCAAGCCCCTTAAGTACTTTTCATCTAGGCACAGACTAAGTTACATGCACACAGATGAGTGTGCATCCAGGCAGTTTTTGTCATTGAAACATGAATAAATGAAATTCAAGACTGATAAAAACCAAACATGCACCAAGCAAAATCAGTAGTTTGAATCATCTCAGGTCCCCGCCACAATATGTGCAGTGTAGAGAAGTGGCTGCACAAATATCACAAAGGGCTCAATGGACCATATTTCAGCTCAAATACACAAGCCAGAGGCTGTGTAAGCCCCACAGGCTATAATCTTGAGAAGCTTTCAACAGTGCTCAGACTGCACACAGGCTGGTTGTTACAGTCACCTATGGCGAGTTCCGGCCTCCCAACACCAACCGCTCCATGAATGTCTGAAAACTCTCTCCTCTTTGTAAAAAGTCAAATCTGTCAGGACATGTCCCACCCAAATACACAGCTCATGCACATCAGCCAAAATTCACAAACTCTACACAATCATACATGGTATGACCAGCTGTTGTTTACCTTTGATACCAGAATGATCTGAAAAACTTCCATGGAAAATGCTAAGCTCTCCCTGGCCTGCTGATGTGAGAGCTGAGCAGTCAACAGGAGGAACCATATTGCAAGAAACACTGTCTTGTATGTTCTTCTGAGTGTCAGCATAATGTGGGGGGCAGAAAGTCTGAAGCTGCCCATAAAAACCTGGAATGAGAAGAAGGATATCGGTAAAAGATCTGGACAGAGATAAAAAGGAGAGTATGTGGAACCATGGCCATGAGAATGATAAAAATCTCAACTGCCCTATCACCAGGTCTTCAATAATTTTAAACAAATGAAGCAGTATTGATATGATGCTCCCTAAAATTTCCTCAGGTTGCTACTACATGGACATCCTAATTCTATCATGACATGTGAGAGGCACTGACTGGCTAGAAGCTGAAATTTTTCAGGAAATTTCTCCCTGTACTGCACAATCCTGTGTCTGAACTGGTACTCTCCAGAGTCACACTGTGCATCTGTCTGAAAATCTAAGAAAATGCTAAATTCAAAATTAAAGAAGATTACGCAAGTAAAGTCTGAATAAAATCCAAGGATCTATCACTGATGCCAAGACAGCTGACTGATAGTAGAGTCATACATAGAGACTCTGAGAAAATTATTTTATGATGGAAAGAGAGCACAGAAAATAGTGTCACTTTCCTAGATACAAGTTCTTTTCACAATTCAGTGTCAATTATTCATCTTTTAAAACAGAGAATCATAAACAAGAAATAAGCATATGCGGTTCTCTTCCCCTCAGTTATTTAGTACTATTCTAAATGTCTTTGTGAGCATCTGCAGTGCATCAAGCCAGTCCTAGAACGGGAGTCCAACATGACACAGCAAAAGCTCCTAACTTAGTGTCTTTATTCACACAGTGTCATGCCCAATATAATCTGCAATACAGCTGAATGTAGGATAACATGAAACCATATCCAGTTCAGGCAGCAGACCCGGACCATACATGAGATATCTGTTAGGGAACTAACTGTACCATCAGTTTTCTGTGTTTTCATGCAGCACTGGAAAAACAACAACAAAAAAAAGGCAAACAGGTTGGCTAATAAATTTCCAGCAACTGAACATTTCAGCTGCAACTCTGGATTGTAAAATTTTGTCTCTTATCAAACTATTTAAAACACACACATGCACAAGGTTACATCAGCTGTGTTTCTTTGAATCACTACACAACAGCCAAGATTCATGATGTCAAGGTACAAGAACAAACAGCTATTCTTCTGACATGACAGCATACCTTCCCTAGGGAAGTGAAATATTTTTGAATATGATAGACGTGTAAGCTGTAAGAATTATTTCTAAAAGCAAGAAGTTTTTGGTTTTTTATAACATTAATAGCCTTGTTCTGAAGGCTCATTCTAAAAAGCCCTGGTAGACGGCTCAGCTCAAATTCACTCATACAGTTGTGGTCCACATACATTTGTAATAGCGTCCTTATCCTATTGAACTGTTGTGGACAAAGATTTCATTATAGATATGTAATGAATGACTGCCACAATTATAATTTCCAGATGGTAGGAAGTTTCTGATGGACATCGATTTCCTCCTCAGTCATCTCTCTGCCTGTCACAAGAAGGACAGAATATTTTCTCAAGAAAATCATTATAGTTGCCATTCAGAAATATATGCCCTACTTGAGTAGTCTTTGCTTCTATGGCGTGTAAAAATTCCAGCTGTCTTTGGTCTGAAATATAGGTATATTTCATGCAGAAATATACCTGTTTCTGCGTGTCCATTAGGCAAATTACACAAACACCATGTAATCATGGGGTACCATCTGGCTGTGAAGAACAAAAGGAAGAGTATGAGAGATCCAAGTCACATACTGTACTAAACAGACAGATTTGCAAATGTGAAAAAATAGAAATGTTTCTGTTTGTTAAAATCTTATTCTTTTTAATTTAAAGATAGCTGCTACTAGTAGACCAGTCTGTATAGAGGTACTAATATAACTAACTCATATAAGCTAACAATTTTTTTTAAAGAAATGACTTTTTCTTTTTCTTTAAATGAATACTTTGCAATTTTTTTTTCATTTCTTCTATAACTCAGACAGCTCTGGCCATCAGCTTAACTCACAAAGACATGTAAACAGAGTTACAGACACAACCAGATTTCTAGTGCAAAAATGTTTACAGTATCATCCAAAAGCAAGTCAGCTTTACCTATGCCCRAAGAACTTTTACCTTACTCTATATTACACAGCCCAATAAATTTTCTCTACTGTGAAGAGAGAGCCTCTGTTGCTGTTCTTTCCTTTCATACCCAGCACGTCTCTTCTGGCTTGTCTCAGAGCAAGCAATACCATATTCTGGTAGCTGCCTGAGGACTGTAAGTGCCTGTATGTTCAGACACCTGTCCTGAGAGCAGTTTTTCATGGTTGAAAAGAATCACCAACACAATACAGGTGCTGGACAACTTGTTGCAGATTTCCAGCACCTGCACTGTCTTCTGTCTATAAACATGTATTACAAAGGCATACAAAAGCATCTAGCTGGGAAGTTGTCATTCCAGTCTCTAAGTCAGGATTGTTTCAGATTTATGGAATGGTAATACAGTAAAAGGTACTACAATGTAATGAAAGGAAAAGAAGAGCTTCACTTCTACAGCTCAGCGAGGCATCTAACATCAATTCTGAACATTCCATGCAGCAAAGGATAGTGGGAATTTCACAAGCTCAAGAAAAGGAAATATTTAGTCAATTATGTAATATTAACTGAGGCAATAGAAAGCCCTCTCTGACATTACTGTGTGTGTTGAAAATCACTCAGAACAAATAATGAAGCTTGAACTGTAGACAACGTTCTTACAAGGAAAAGAAATTCACAATACAAGTAGCTATTAGATACAAGAAGGCTGTCAGTCTTGGGTCTCATAAATATTTCTCCCTAAAGGATAGTATTCTGAGATCACCATGATCTTTTAAGATGTTCAGATTTTCAGAAATTGTGTCTGTTTAGAACTTGTTTTCTTCAAAAAGCTTTTGGGCAATGAAACTCTTTCTTCCTTCATAAAGCAAATTTACATGTAACTGACAAGTTTAAGACTACATACTGAGGCAGATTGTCACCATTATCTACTAGCAAATTGAGCTGAAGTGGCTAAATTTTGAAAAGGCAGGTTATAAACTGCAGGAGATAGAAACTAACAGAACTTCTCACAGCCACTTCTTGTATACATAATAGTACGGTGTGGAGATAACTCCATGGTGCTTTTCTGCATTGCAATGAATTGACCAAGGAAGACAGCAATCTTTGTATTGGTACTGGGAAAAGATAAACTCTTCAAACATCTGCTTTTGAGAGAGAGAGAATTTAGATAAACCCTTAAGGCACACAGGACAATGCTTTCAGCGTAGCATGTAGGATGAGACAGCTGTGCTAAAGTTGGAGGGAGTACATTCTGACCAAATATCTTGTACAGTGATGATAAGTTACTTGATCTTTGAAAAAACATTTAATACGCACATTCTGGGTATTGAATTGCACTGTACTGTATCTTTCAATACTAAAAAAAAAATAATTAACAGTTCCGTCTACATTGTCTTTCTACTAATTTTAAGTGCAAAATTGTTTAGAATTTGAACTTTGAGCTGCTATCTGTGTGCAAATAATACCTGTCAGCAGTGTTTGTTTTCAACATAAGCTTTCCTAGGAGAGTGAAACAGACACAGTAATTATAACATGGGACTAAGTATGTTACAGGTTTAAGGTTCAAGCCCTTGAAAGTCAACCACTTTTTGATCTCAGAAGATACTATTAAACTGTATCTTAAACTTGGACATGTAACAGGGCTTCAATTCAAACATGACATTCACCCACGTGAGGGTCTCTACTGGGCCTTCTTCTTGCAAAGAATGATGACCTACATATTTTGTCCTTTTAAATACTCTTTGGACAGTAGGAGAGGGAGATGGGAACACAGTAGCATTGTTTTGGCTGGCCCTGAAGAGAAGATGCTCAAGGAGATGTGAAGGTTGCTGCACAAGCCAGTGCAAGTCCTGTGTGAAGTAACAATTAATCCAGGGTGATTTGTGAATCCCTGGGAGGCAGGATTCTTTGGAAAGTCTTCTACTTTGGAGCAACTGGTTGTGCTCCCAACTTCTAGAATTCCTAAAACTCCCATGGCCATGAGAGGAGGAAGGTGGCAAAGCCATTTGTATAACTGAAAGACAATTTTTGCTCCAGGCAGAAAGACAGACCTTAATGTTTCAATGCCTTTCAAGATGATTTCTTGCCAAATGTTCAACAAAAAAGGGAATAAAGTAAAATGTTTTGTACTGTGGAAATAGAAGGGCTAACCTGATCCCTTCAAGCCTTGCACTAGGAATTTACTGGACCTGTTCTGGCATGTTTTCATGTATGTCATATGACAATGAACTATATATTAAGAAATTTCATGCTGTACTCTCTTGGCTATACATTATTAGTGAAATGTCTATCAGACAATAAAGAAAGCCAACTATAACTGCTTATGTCCATTGGTAAATTTCATTCTAGTACTGACCAGTGCTGTCAAGAATTACTGCTTTGTGGAGAAAACCACCTGCCTCAGCCTCAGATCCTGCTTCTCTGTGGCCAGTGCAATATGAAGAATGTAACAGGATTGTCACTTTCTTTTCTCTCCTTCACATTTATGAACTCAGGCAGATGCCTGTTTCCTCTCTTTGCCGAGAGAGACTGTTTACATCAGTGGAAGAAAATAGAAGAAGCCTTGTGTCGTTGTTTGACACTGGCCTAACGCCAGGCAGCCAGAAGAGGCACTTGGTGACCCTTCCCTGCTATAGCTGGGCAGCAGAGGGGAAAAAGGAAAAAAATTAACAGAAGAGTCATGAGTGAGATAAAGGTTGAGAGAAAACACTTCAAGGACAAAACAGGCTCAACTTAAGGTTGCAAACTAACAGAATTAGAGGAGGATAATGAGAAGTAAAATAAGTCCTTGAAACACCTTTTCCTGCCCAGACCCTCCCTCCTTCCCACCAACAGCACAGGGAGACAGGGCATGGAGGTTTTGGTCAGTTCATCACTAAAATTTTCTTCTGTTGCTCCGGGAGCGGACTTCTTCCCCTGTGAGGCTATGGGGTCCCTCCCATGAGAGACAGTTCTCTGTGAACTTCTCTTTGTGGGTCCACTCTCACAAGCAGCAGCCAAACCACATCTGCTGCAATGTCCCATGGGCAGACAGTCCTCCCAAAATTGCTGCGGTGTGGTCACACTTCCATGGGGTGCAGTCGTCCAAGGACAGGCTGCTCCACCCTGGAGGCAGGGGCCCTCTCTCTCCACAAAGTCTCCCACTGGATCACAGCCTCCTCCAGGCATCCACCTGCTCCAGCATGGGCACCTCCCCCACGGGCTGCAGGTGGATCTCTGCATGCCTTGTGGATCCCCATGGGCTGCAGGGGCACAGCTGCTTCACCATGGGCTGCACCACGGCCTGCCGGGGAATCTCGGCTCCGGTGCCTGGAGCACCTCCTCCCCTCCTTCTGCACTGACCTTGTTGCTGCCATGTTTCCCTCACATGTTCTCACCTCCTCCTCTTCTCTGACTAGAAGCAAAACTGTGCCCACTTTGTTCTGATTTTCTTCTCAAATATTTCATCACAGAGGTATTACCAACCTCTCTCATTGGCCCAGTTTTGGCCTGCACCTTGTCCATTCTCAGAGCCATCATGGATTGGCTCTGCCGGACATGGTGAAAGTTTCTGGCAGCTTCTCACTTGAGGTGTCTTTGTGGCCCCTCTGGTACCAAAAACCAGGCTGTGAAAAACTAACATACCTTGCTTTTCCCAGGATGTTTCCTATGATATCTACAATGATAATTCTCAGGAAGCCTGATCAATAAGCAGAATCCTGAGACCTTTAAAAGTCCAGTCTGTTATGTACCTTGTGTCTGTAAGTGTGGCAAATCATACATTTAAACACTTGAGAGGAAACAACAATACTGCTGTCAACACACTCCTGAAATGTTAAAGTAATTAGCATTTAATCTCCACCAGCTAGGAAAAACAAATAAACAAAACAACCCACCAGCTGATGATTTTTTCTTTGGCTACAGAAGAAATATACAGGATTGAATAGGGAGAGAGAGGTCTTGTAGATGTTGATTATACAACACAAGTGGGAACACAGGTGCAAGAGTCATCCATGCTTACACAAGAAGAGTTCTCCATCTCCCCACAAGTGCAAAGGACAAAAATATCCTACCTCTTGAAAAGCAAGTTAATACTTACATGCTAAATCAGGAGGGATTAGAAGCATAACATTAGAAAATTAAAAGCCATCCATAATTTTTACCATTCTGTGTCAAGAACAGCACTGAAAATCAATATGAAGAAAAACATATAACTCTGTACCAGGATGAATAACAACTAGCTAAGGTATATATATTTTAAGAAAGTCTGAAGGCAGGGTCCTGAAGGCTACCTCCTAGGGTCTTCCAAGGAAAAGTACCTTAACAATATCAGTGCCAGTCCCTGAAGCACTTAATTTGAAGATAAGCAATAGCAACAAACAACTAACATGAGTGATGAAGGTTCTTCCTTCTTACCCTGGATGTGAAGGGCATTTGGCTGAAAAGAAGGGCTTTCTGCCTGTTGGTATGTCTTCAGAGGCACCCCTGCTAGTTGTGGAAGCTGAGGAGGTTGTGAAGTCTGTCTCTGCATCATGGGATGTTGAATGGACATTCTCTGGGGGCTGATGTGATGAGGAGCTGGAGCAACAAACCTAGAAGTTCAAAACCACAAAACTGTAAGATCTCCAACGCATAAGAGCTAAAGATTGTTTTTACTTTATTTAGATCACTTCAGTTATTTGCATAGACCCAGACTTCCAAAATAACAGCATGCAGCCCAAATAGAGATCGCATATTTTTAAATGGTGACATATCATTAGACTTGACCTCTGGGAAATTAGCAGGCTGAATTGTCCCTTATCATGGAAAACTACTTCTAATCCACTCCTTCTGTGTGTGTGTCTCCTCCATAATTTGAGGACATGCCTCAAGGGGGACCTGATTTTGGAGCCACTGCCAGCTGTTTATTGTAAGCCTTTGTACCAACTTTATGTATCAATAAATAGCTGGTCTGGCTCAGTATCAGTGAGAGGTCAGTTCAGGTGATTGGGCACTGAGTTGTTAGGTATTAGGTTCAGGCCCAGGTTTCGGACTCTAGAAATCTTCATATATTACACAGAGCTATTTGAAAATAAACAATCTGATGTCAATATAATGCAGGTAAGGGCAAGTGTTGAATTGCTTCCAGAATCTGACCACATCAAAATGGTGATCTGGACTCAACTATAAACTTACAAGATTGACAGAAGAGAGAATGCTTGAGAACAAATCTGGTGGTGCAGCTGCCACAGAGGTTCATCATCGCAGGGCTATGTTTTGCACAGCTCTGTCATTACCGACACTACAAGGATAGGCACTGCTTTTGAAGACTTTACACAAGAGTTTTATGGAATTTAACTTTTTACTAATTTTTTTCTGCATTTCCTTAGAGCTGCATACCTCAAAGTACATTACAGATAGGTCATGCAATCTATTTTTTTTAGGATTTTAAGAGCTTCTGTTTGTGCCCCAAACTACCCAATGGACTGATGGGATCCAGCTACTTAATGAAAGCTCAGGAATGGCTCTGGGCCACTTTTTTATCAATGAGAGGAGAGCTGGAAAAATTCCCAAGCGCCAAAAAATAACCATGATATTGCTGCAAGAAGATGAGTGGAAAGTGACGTGTCAAATCTTGTTGCAGATCAGCCTGTCTTTCCACCACTAAAAGTAAGCTGCAAGTCTGGTGAGGAGGAGTACCCTTCTCTGTGTGCTCAGTGGCTGCTGCTAGGAGGGATCAGTGCCTGCAGTTAACATACTCTGCCAGTGTTCTAAACTATGGATCTGGTCCCTGCTGTCCTGAGACTGGGTCTCAATTTACTAGATGATTTTTTTTTTTTTAACCTAATATAAAAGCAAGTTTTTCCTAAATAAGTGTCAAGGAAGATTTTATCACACCCTGAATACAAGAGAAGGTGCAACTCCAGTAGCAGCCCTACAGAACACCTCTGGGCAGGGTCATCATACAGGTTATAACTATATTTAAATAAAAGTCACTAGAGATCTTTTATGCTGCAGCTAAGAATCTGTATTTGCCACATGTTATCTCTATGTGGTTTTGACTTCATTTGAAAGGTATTTACTACATTTCTGGTGAATCATAATCTACATTTAGAGTGTAACAAGTATCAAGATGAACTCTGGATGACGTACTGCCTATTCAGTTTTCTGCGAGAAACACATTTTTAAGCATATTAGGTAGGGTTTGGATGGTCCTGCTGCTGATGTGATATTAACTTCATAAACATATATTACTTCAGAATGCTATATGGATGGAGGAAATAGAGATGTTACTACCAAGCCGTTGAGTAATGTATCAAATATTTAATTGTTCCAGATAACTGATGCAGAGTAGACTGAAAGATATACCAGGGAGGAAGAGAACAAAGCATGCACATAATTCACAATAATTCTATTGTACAATTTTTTTTTAGAAAGATAAATCAGTAGCTATATTGTGATAAAAATATCAGAGGTTTTTAAAAAATGCTGTAACTACCTAGTTATATATCTCCTGAGTAATAACTGGAGTTAGTTTTTTGTATAGGAGTCATGTAGAAAGACTGTTATCTCCTGCTGGAGATTGAGAGCCAAGCACAGACAGTCTTTAAATACTATGATTATTTTTAAAATCATGGAAAATCATCCTTGGTGTTTTCAGGATTAATTTAGGAAAATTAATTTCTGAAAAATTATTTTAACCGGTAGCCACTAATGGGAAAAATCCTTTTCAAAACTAAAAGTGGAAAGGACAGTTTTACAGATTTACCTTTGATTTAACATCAAAAAACTTCCTTCCAATAATAATACACTGTATTTTACAGGCAGACAGGACTCCTTTTTAGTAGACATGGTATTTTTAATTATTTATAAATCAACCTGGCTTACCCATATCCACAACTATAGTTATCTACTTTTTATTTCCTTCTGCTTAACAAAAGAGAAACTTGTACTTGTCACAGACCTGATTTGTCTCTGAACAAATCTCAGTATATTCCTGGGAGAACAGCTAATTTAATTGTGTTCCTGAAACACTCAGGACCAGCTTGTAACCACTTGGAAACCGTAATCAAGAACTACAGTCAAGCCCAAGTGTCAATTCAATCAGGAACCAGCCAGATTTGCAGAAAGTTGCTCTATCCTATGCCYGATGTAAAATCCAAGCAGAAATGTTTCTGGAGCCATTAAGAAAATTTTTCTCTTCCAATTTTAGCTGTGAAAAAGTGTCTTGCTAGAGAATGACTAGATTTGGTAGTAAGGAAGATGGATGACAAAGTTACCAAAGCTTACCTGTTTTGATGAGATTAGTTAACATGCCATGTACAATGACACATACTTTACTGGAGCTGGCCCAGTAAATAGTCACTACAACTACATGCTCAACCAAAGAAATGTGTGGAAAAGGAAGGGAAGAGGAAAATCTAAGGGTCATATTATGCAATATTAACTTTGTATTTATATAGTGCTTTAATTTAGCTTATTTTATCATGGTTGGCCACCTACAAATAAATCCTTTTTCGAGTGGGGAAACAACCTCTTATGTCTCTGTAGCAAGAATATATATAAGACGTTTATTCACCTAGAAACCCAAGTGCTTTGCAACTCCCCAATTTATTTCACTGCAACCAAGTACTTTTTAAAATTTTTACAATATTTTTCTTTATATATTGAAAGAAAAGAAACTGCACCTGCATATAAAAGACATAATTTACCTACCATTAATCCATGCTACACTATGGCACAAAATGCTACTAACATTAAATATTTGAGACAGGAACTATGTAACTATGTTGGATGTAATTCTGTCTTCATTCTTCTTTTTTTCTTTTATTCTCAACTTTGCAATGTAAATTAAAGCATTTGTCACCATTCAGACAAAATGAATCTTTATAGTTGCTATAGATATGTTGCTGAAGTGGAAATTGAACATTAGAGCTGAAAACCCCGATTTTTATTTTCTTCAGAGGCCATAGTTTTCTTTAAACAACTTGTAAACACTATTTATTGGGTTGCTGCTCTTTTAACTGGCTGAGTCATTTCTGCTGGGCTTCAGCAGTTTGGGAACATATCCAAATGTTATGCAGTTCACACAGTAAGGTGATCAGGCTTTCATCTGGCTGAGCTGAAGGTTTGGCTGGACAGAGGACTGAACTACAAGCTCCGTGTAAGAGGCTGCTGTCTTCAAAACTGTCCCGTACAGTGCTGCTCTTTCTGACAATGTTAAATGTAGAAAAATCCATGATCATTCCTTCCTGAATGCCTGAATTTTATTTCTAAGAAAGTCCGAGAAGTCTGGGATGGTTTACCCATTCTCTGCTCTGACATTCTTTCTATGAACTCACGTTCTCTGAACACACACTTTATGCTGTGTCTTAGTGTCTTTACAGATCCTCAGTCTGCTGTCAGTGAAGGAAACATTCTCTTGTAACACAGCATTGTGAAACCCAGCATATTGCACTATAAGTTAGTCTGGCTACTTAAAAGTGACAATCAAATAAACATGTTTTAAAAACACATTTAAGGAAAGCATACCTTTTGCCAGGAACAAAATTGAACAAATAAGATGTTTTCCCCAAAGTTATGAATATATTCATTTGACCAAAATAATAAAAGCCTAATTTTTTACCTACCTATGAGGCCTGTTTCTCTCCAATGATTTCTCTGCCAGAAGTTTTGTGAGTGTTTTGGTTTCTGGGGTTTTTGTTTGTTTGTTTGTTTGGATTTTTGTTTTGTTCTGGTGTTGTTTTGTTGATGTTGTTGTTGTCTTTTTTTTTTTAAGGAATGCAATCTTATTTCATAACAGAAATATTTTGGGCAAGAAAACCAAAATCTAGATGAAAGAAGGGATGGCAGAAAGAACAAAAAAATCCTCTGACCAGTACCTCATCTTCTCTTTGTTAAGAAGATGAAAGGAGAATTTATGTAGAATTTAAAGTGGAATTGAAGGAAGAGAGCTGTGAGTAGGTACCTCAATATACAGACTACCTGGAGGGAGACTATGTAACTTTTAATAAAATCTCTCAGTATTTTCTTTGCCTATATTGTATCAGAGAACTAAGTTTCTTGCCAATGTGGCAAAGAAAAAAATGCCTTTGGGAAAAAAAAAGTGTTAGAAAAATTCCAAACTTTGCTAGGTTTGCTTTGAAAAGAGATTTTAGCCAGGTGGAACTCAGTAACAAAAACTCCAAAGTAACAAACAACAGGACAAGAAGGAAACATCCTCAAGTTGTGCCAGAGAAGGTTTAGATTGAATGATCGGAAAAGTTTCTTCACAGAAAGGGTGGGCAGACATTGGACCAGTCTCCGCCAGGGAATTGGTGGAGTCACCATCCCTGAAAGCATTTAAAAGACATGTGGATGTGTGGCACTAGGGTGCATGGTTTTGTGGTGGCCTCGGCACCATTAGGTTAACAGCTGGACTTGATGGTCTTAAGGGTCTTTTCCAGCCTAAATTATTTTAGGATTCTGTGACTCTATGGCTCAGGTTCAGGGTTAGCCTTACCAATACTTCCAACACAAGCATTTGTCATTTATAGGTGTTGTTTGCCCACTAAAAAGAAAACATGATTAACAGGCAATCCTCTGAAATGTCCCACACCTGGAAAGAAGTTGATGTACTTATTTCAAAACCACACTATTAACTACAGACCTTCTTTGAGGCAACCTTTGTATAATACATACAAAGGGCTTTGTAATGTGAAGGTTGGAAGTCTTGGCTTCTTGGGTAGAACTACACAAATGCTTTTGCTTCTGGAAGTTTAGCTCGGAGCTACTTAACTATTTTACAGTGAAATCATACAAGGAATATAACCACGCATTCAAATAAGCAAAGAGAATAAGTGGTGCAGAACTTACTATAGCTTAATGGTACCCCTAAACTGAACACTCTGGCCCTAAGTTCTTCTTGTCAGCCTTAAGAGTCTTTAGAAATTCCTGTGAAGCTAGCATGCATGATGCTAGCTGTTACATACTGGGACATACTGTTAGCTTTGGTTCACAGGTGAATAAAAAAATCACCTGGAACATCAAAAATTTTGTTATTGTGTCATATTGATTAACAGGCTAGTTCTTGCTCAAAAGCAAGATTATTTTTGGATAATTCATTATATAAAGAAAAAATTTTAAAATATTAATTTCAAATATTTAGCACCATCAATTTTGGGGCACTGAACCACATATGTTAACTATGCAATTTAAACCCATAACTTTTGATCTGAGTTTTAATTAGATTGGCCTTTCAGCTTATTTGTATACTCATGACTTCTTGTATTACAGTAGTGAGTGAAAAGGTAGTGAAATACATATTCCCTGTTACAGATATGCTTTTAGGTACACATTTGGTACCTTCATTGAATAGCTGCAGTACTTCATATTAGTGGAGCACTCAAAGTTACTATCAAAGAGCTGGGACAGGCAAAGTGTAAATCTGCACTTTTATTATTTCTGCTCTGTCCTTTGATAAATGAAGTGATTTCTTAGATTCAAACTCTCTGTCTTGCACTATGTGTTCTCAGAGTTTTGTACACATAATGAATGCAGTATAAGATGTGTTCCATGTTTGGCTCAGTTTCTCACCTTAAAAAGGCTTAATCAAGTCCACTTTCCTTAACACCACCTAGAAGAGAAAGACTTAAAAGAAACCCTGCCATTATTTCTCTATCCCATGGTACATGGAAATGTAGAGAAAACGCTTACTTCCTTCTGCTTCTGTTTCTTGTAAACCTGAGTCTGTGTCCAAAAAGTGGCACAGGCTTGGCCCCCAGCATCATCAAACAGCCTAGCCAGTTTGGATCAGCTTCAGTCTAACAAATACAGCCTTCTGCTGGAACAAGTGCTGGTCAGCCTGTCCTAGCTCTAAAATGATGACTCTGGGCATGCACAGTGTGTCAGGAGCCACACAGCACAGAACCACAGAACCACAGAACAATTTGGGCTGGAAGGGACCTTCAAAGGTCACCTAGCCCAACCCTTAATAGCGTGAAGGGCAACAAATGCTCTACACTTGCACCCCTAAATCCTGCAGTCCTCTCAACAATGAGGTTGAAATAAACAGGATGATTCACACCTTTCAAAGACACTATCTCTGTCACTTTCTGCTGAAAGTTTGTTCACATTTTCACCATTCTCATCACACCCATGAAGTGAGGTGACAGCCTACTGACAAGGCCCCTAGGCAAGTGTACTGTGTTAGATTCAATATATAGATTCTGCCTTAGTTCTTCTTTTAAACATTTCCCTTAACTTCTGCCCTATGTATTGTAATCAAACCAACACTGCTGCAATACTTTTTTCCTTTTCTGAATTTAAATTGCCATTTGTCACACTACCTAAGTGAATACACTGGAACTTTTTTAAACCCAAAGCAGCTCCACATATGAGAATTAGCACTTAAAGCCTTTTTAGAGGGGGTGTATACACTTAACAAAAGAAAAAGGAGTATACCATGGTAGCTTCTTATTATTGTGTAGAGTACTCTATTATCTTGACGTATGAAATGCATTCAATGAATTTAATGAAGGAAGTCTCACTCTAGGCACCTCTGCTATGGTTTTACAGCAGAAGAACTTCAGAAATGGGCTAATAAGATCATTGTCTTTCATAATTACATTTTTACCTATAACACCTGTTAATGTGTCCCTGCCTATCACCTCGTGCTCTGGCAATCATTGGGTAGGGATGGACAGGCCATGCACTGAAGAGAAAACTACACGGGGACAGAAGAGCCTCTGTGTCAGGCAAGAGAGCATGGACAGTCCCAGAGGTGAGCACAGAGGGCCAGAGCCAGCACAAGGGAAAAAGACCAGGATCATGGGGGCAGGAGTGAGGAGGAAGGAAGGAATCAAGCAGATGAGCTCCAGTGATCATGAGGCAGTAAGTTCCATCTTAGACTGATGCACAAAAAGCTCCAGAACTGGCTGAATTCACATGTGAAGTCTGAAATAAAAATTTACTTTCACCTGTTGTTAATTTCCCAATGCCATATGTTCTTCTATCTTCCTGATACAAGGCAGAGTGAAAATTGCTTTCATGCAAAGAAATTATGTTCATTTACCAGTAATTGAAATCTAGTGAATGTTGTTTTCAGGTTTATAATTGGGGATTTTGTACTCTTTAAATTACTGTCATATCTGTCACTCAAGGAAATTAAATACTCTGAAATACATTAGCGAAATACAGCAATTTATCACTTAGAGCACTGAAAAAGAAATTTTAAAAATAATGTTTAAGTATCCATGAGCAGATAGTAACAGTTTAGCATTTAGTGTGATGATGTTATCTTCCTGACTTTTCCACTAAAAAACATTTACTTGGGCCTCTTCAGACTTGTGATTTGGTAGACTTCTGGTTTAATGAGCTATAGATTTCTACATCTATAGCACCATACACTATCTAAATCATTGGAAAGAGTGCTGAAAATAATTTAGGGAATGTCTAACAATGAAAATCAAGACACATCTGAGCAATTGATTTTTATGTCACTGAAAAATCTAAAATCATAGAATTTACGATACCTAACCAGCATATATAAAAATATACATAACTGTCATAAAACAAATCCTGACTATAAATCAAACTGAAAAACTAGTGAAATGAAAATTTGTTCATTATGTGTTGCTCTTCATAAAATGGCAATTGAAAAAATAAAGGCAAGGTCTTCCTTCAGAAATGCTCAGTATTGGGAGAATATTGACAGAATATGACTCTTCTCCCACAAGTAAACAGAAACATGAATCTCAGGGCCCCCATTCTGTAAGGTATGGCTGTGGTCATCTGAAGTTCAGTGTGCCAGATAGTATCACTTTCCTTGCTTCACTGGGATCAAGAAGGGACTGGAGGAAGCTCCTGAAATGGAAATGGATGGAAAATATCCCTCTCAGACTGGAATAACATGGTCCACTTCACCTCTCCTCCTGATAAACCCCTACCCAGAGCAGTTGTTAGGCCAGGGCTGCCACCAGTGCCTTTCTGTACACCAGCAATCGTATTTCCCCCCACCTTGGCAGCTCTGAAGACAGTCCAGCCTCACGCTCCAGCTGGGAAGCACAGGCTCTTACCTCTCTGAGTCAGCAGCTGTGAGAAGAGGTATCTGGGGAGGATGCAGAGAACCGCCCTGTATGTTTTGTCCTGGGGAAGAGTGGCTGCTGGGGTGGGACAAGGACACTGCCCCAGCTGCTGTTCCACTTTGATTTATCTGTGTGCTGGGGATCACAGCTGCTGAAAGTAAAAGAGAGAAATAATGCTCATCAGGCAGGAAACAACACTGATAACTGACCAAACAACAACAGTATTGATAAATGACCAAACACCAACATATAACCCCTCCTGTCAAGCTGTAGTGCCAGCTCTTAGCAACTAAGAAAACTAAGGGTTTTCTGATGTGTTGTTTTCATGAAGAGAAGAAGAAGAACCACATGAAAATAAGTAAATATTCTTTGCTGCTTCCAAATGACATTTCCATAAAACCAGGCATGAATGATCACAGACATGCTCATTGTCTTGGAATTTTTTGTCTGAATAAGGCTACAAATCTTCTATACTCTTCTATTGTAGAAGATGTGTCAATATTCCTAAGATCTGTATTTTTAGAACTAGAGATCAGAAAGAACAGTTTCATAAAATGTGAAATGCTTTCTAAGTGTTCCCCTCATCTGTAAAAATTACAAATTCTGTGAAGAGCATTATTCCTGTCATTGGTCCAGATTCCTCAGTAACACATACAAAAATTATAAACCATCTTAAACAGTCTAATAATTTTCTATGTGTTTCCTCTTGGATTTTTTCTAATAAGGAAAGTTTCCTGCCTGTTTCCTTACTGACTAAACAAAAAGCAATATAGGACTTTGTTCAAATGTCCTAGTTAGTTGATCCCAAATCCTTTAACCTTATTTTCTGGTAACCCCTTTTTAAAAAGAAAAAAAAAGTTTAAATAAGACAAATGTAAACCTTTGTATCTCTGAAAATCCTGTTATACAACTATTTCTACTGACATTTGTGTCAGGTAGCTTATGCTGATGTTGACTGGCAGACAAATGCATGCTCTTAAACATTTTATGAACCCAGAGAATGAATTAGATAGTCTGTCTAAAAGATAAAAATTACTTCTCCTGTTTGTCTGTAGTATACGTGTCTTTAAAAAAAAAAGGTATTGTTCAGGCCTAGTTACAGAGTGAAATTCTAGATATAAAATTTATGTTATGCTAGTGAGTATGTTGGAGCTAATGATTTGAGTTTCTTGATAAAATCCTAGAGCTTAAACCAGTTCTCCAGGGGGCACTGTCACTAGTAAAACATCTTTCTAGGCTGAAATATGTCCATGGATGCTGCAATCGTAGTAGAAGAAAGAATGCATTAGAGGTAGCCTCACCACAGATCAGTCTTCAAGGAAATGATTTCACAGGTCACCATTTTCTCATTCACAAGTGTGAATTTTGCTACAGAAGATCAATAAGGTGAAAATTCACCCTGTCTCCTGAGTCCTGTTCTTGGAAAGACTCTATTGATCCTTACAAGCCCACCTTTGCGACACACTGGATATTCACCAAGCTAAGACAGAGATAAGAAAAAGCTCAGGAGTCTAATTATGCTGTAGCCCCATTAAGGAGCAGCCCTGGACATTTTTCAGCTGGTGGAAATGACACACAGTGCAAGATGACAGGCAGGAAACCTCTTTGTGAATAAAGGCATCCAATACAGATGCTGCAGAGGTAATGTCAAAGATTAGGGGAAGTTGACACTGGTGGTCAAAGGTGGAGGAGTGGAGGCTGACCTTGGTGCCAGGCTCTGCTCTTTGCTAACTTGTTTGTGGACCAGAGCCTCCTAATAACAACCCAAGTGACGACAGACATCTGACAGCAGAAGATATCCCAAACCTTAAAGAGGAACAAGGAGGCAGGTCCTGCAGGAAGATGAGACATCACTTAAAACAGCAGAGTAACTTGCAAAGAAGCAGTTGAGGACATTTTCTTACTAAGATGGGAATTTTTTTTCCCACTTTGCTCATGTACCCCAAAAGTTAAGTTTTCCATGTCTGTCTCTCAGTGTAGCATTAAGACAAGTGCAGAAGATAAAAACAAAGGAATGAACTTTTGAAATTCTTATTTTACCTTACATACAGCACAGAAGAAAATACTGAAAAACAACCAAGCACACATTCTGACAGCAAAAGAAAAGAGAATATTTAATGAATCAGGACACTGCAAAGGAAAGCCCTGATTGTCTAAATAAAAAGAGACAATTTAAATTATTCCTTGGCAAAATAGGGTAACTTGCATTTTACCATGACAAAAACTAACATAGCTGTGTAAAAATATACAATGGCTTAGTTTACCAATACTGCGATCTTTGCATTTAAAATTAACCTCTTCAGGATCAGGAGTAAAAGGGTTGGATTATGACCAGGTGTTCAGCACAAGGTAGCAAAAGTTGTTCATCTTGACATAGCTGTTCTCTTCCACAACCATCATTAGCATTCCGTGCAAGTATTTTGTAAGCCATGCTTGCACATTTTGTAGTTGGTTCAGGCTGTGTTACATGTGAGTTACTTGCTCAAAACGTTGCCAGTAAATACCTTCCCAATGTCTTTTCAGTCCATTAAATACCTGATTCAGACGGTAAGAAACTGAGCAAAGCATGGGTTTAGAAGGGGAAGGTCGTGTTCGACCAATCTGGTCTCTTTTTGTGACCAAGTGACCTGCCTGGTGGATGCAGGAAAGGCTGTGGATATTGTGTACTTGGATTTCAGCAGGGCCTTTGACACTGTCTCCCACAGCACACTCCTGGAAAAGCTGGGAGCCCATGGCTTGGACAGGAGCACTCTGTGCTGGGTTCAGAACTGGCTGGGTGGCCGGGCCCAGAGGGTGGTGGTGAACAGGACTGCATCCAACTGGGGCCAGTCAGCAGTGGTGTCCTCGGGGTCTGTGCTGGGGCCAGCTCTGTTCAATGTCTTTATTGATGACATGGATGAGGGTGTTGAGTTTTTCATTAGTAAGTTTGCGGACAACGCTAGGCTGGGATTGTGTGTTGATCACTTGGAGGGTAGGAGGGCTCTGCAGAGAGACCTGGAGCTGTTGGATGGATGGGCAGAGTCCAATGGGATGAAGTTTAATAAATCCAAGTGTTGAGTCCTGCATTTTGGCCACAATAACCSCCTGCAGTGTTACAGGCTGGGGACAGTGTGGCTGGAAAGGSACCTGGGGGTGCTGGTGACAGCCGGCTGGACAGGAGCCAGCAGTGTGCCCTGGTGGCCAAGAAGGCCAAAGGCATCCTGGCCTGTGTCAGGAACAGCGTGGCCAGCAGGAGCAGGGAGGTCATTCTYCCCCTGTACTCGGCACTGGTGAGGCCACACCTCGAGTGCTGTGTCCAGTTCTGGGCCCTCAGTTTGGGAAGGACCTTGAGACGCTTGAGCGCATCCAGAGGAGGCAACGAGGCTGGTGAGGGGCTGGGAACACAAACCCTGTGAGGAACGACTGAGGGAGCTGGGGGTGTTTAGCCTGGAGAAAAGGAGACTCAGGGGTGACCTTATCACTCTCTACAAGTCCCTGAAAGGTGGCTGTAGTCAGGTGGGGTTGGTCTCTTTCTCCAGGCAGCAACGAACAGAACCAGAGGACACAGTCTCAAGCTGCACCAAGGGAAATATAGGTTGGACATCAGGAAAAAGTTTTTCACTGAAAGGGTGATAAAGTACTGGAATGGCCTGCCCATGGAGATGGTGGAGTCACCATCCCTGGATGTGTTTAAGAAAGGACTGGATGTGGCACTCGCTGCCATGGTTCAGTTGAGGTGTTAGGGCACGGGTTGGACTCAATGATCTTGAAGGTCTCTTCCAACCTAGGGATTCTGTGATTCTGTGAAATGTTCGTGACAACCAGCATGCTCAAGTGTAGCACCACCATATAAGTCCACACACAAAGACGTAGAACTAAATGTTAGTTTTAAGTGGGTTTTAAACAAATAGAGAAGAGATTTAGACTAAATGTCAGGAAGAAATTCTTTACTGTGAGGGTGGTGAGACGCTGGAAAAAGTTGCCTGGAGAAGCTGTGGATGCCCCATCCCTGGAAGTGTTCAAGGCCAGGCTGGATGGATCATTGAGAAACCTGGCAGAAGGTGCCCCTTGCCTATGGCAGGGGTTTGGAACTAGATGATCTTTAAGAATTCCAATGCAAACCATTCTATGATTCTATCATTCTATGATTATGTAACAAAAGGGTTGCTACAAGAAAGCTTATTAATTCAGAATAAACTAAAACCTTTAAAGCAATTTTAAACATATTCACATATTTGGAAAAAAACCAAAAAACCTCAATAAAAGCCAAAGAATCATGAGTGCTGTTCCTCTGTATCCCTTAAAAAGTCCAAGCTACAACATTATTTACAAGATGATTATAACTTAGTCCCAACTTAGTCCCAGTTGTGAGCCTCAACAGGGACCAAGTTTCAGCCAAAGAGAGGAAGGAGTCATGTTTTCTTTTCTGGAGTCTCATCACATATCCATTTATCAGTACATAAGAATTTTCCATGAGAATATTTCTGCAAACAGTTCTCTATGAGAAGCTAAATTCACATGTACCCTCACAATGCATAGGAACAATTTAGGTGGCTGCAAGAGAAAAGGATTATTCTGAATAAGGTTTCTTTAAGAAGAAGAAAGCCAAAAAGTAGCATAGAAAGTGTCACAGAATCTAAGGCAAAAAAAAGTTCTTTTTCAATGGAGTCAGAAACCTGTAATTTCATGGAACATATTTAAATGCAGAAATTTGCAAATTATCAAAGATGCTCTAATTGAAGAGCGCCTTGGACTTACTGCCAGTACTTTTAAAAACAATTTCTGCCACCAAAATATCTCTCCTCTAATTATTGACAGTATGAATTTGGAGTAGGGCTGAGAGTTTTTACCATGTAGTGTAAGACAGTGTGAAGGTTTAATTTTGTAGCTCAGTTAGTTACATACATACATTTGCAAGGTTGCTTTATTTTTAATTACTAAATATAGCCTTCTATTTCTGTAAGGAATATTTATGAGGTCCTTGAAAAAAACTGATTTACTACTGCACAGAAGGAAAAATATGAAATATTTTTTGCACCTGTAAGCATCATCTGCATATATTCCCCTCTTTCTCTTCCCCTAGGAAGTCTACTGGATTTTTTAGCCAGGAATATGTGGATATGTGCTATATGGAGTTGTAAGTGGTAAGCCCAGCAAACGGAAAACCTATTTTCTGTTTTGCCTTTATCCTCAGCTCATCTGTAAATCTGAAGTCTCCAGAGAACATGAAACTCAAGAAGCCATCATGCATGAGGAAGTACAGTAGAAGTAAAAATTGCATTTTCAAGATAGTAAGTCTGTCTCCAAAGCTGGCCTGTCACATGGACCACCTGCACCGGTGGCCTTTCTATATCTTCTCAGGTATTTTACAGGCAGATCACAGATACTGGAAAACATTAAAGTACTGAAGAAATAAAGCAGGGTCTGGATCAGTATTTTAAGCCATTCCTGAAATGGCATATCTAGATACATCCCTGCCTTTCATTTTCTTCTCTTTTAGTGGATTGCAGTTTCTGGAGTTCAGTCTCATCATGATGAATGGAACTACAAGTGGTGCAAGTGGCCGTGTTGCCCACAATGTTTGTAGCAGTCCATTGGTATATGTTCTTAAAAATGGGAACCCAAACTTTACATAAATTTTGGAGAACTTGAAAGGGGCTATAAATGGGGGAAGTTTGGTTGGGTCGAGGTCTTCTTTTCAGATTCTTGTTTCCCAGGGAGAACTCAGTGCACTTAGGGGTAGTGCACTGTTCTGGTTTTGGCTCGCTGTGTGGGTGCCTGGGCTTATCCTGGGTACTCTGTTCCCTGCAGCTATTTTAATAAACGAGAACCTCTTTCTCCAGAGAAAGTTTGGCCTCGTTCCTATTCGTAACAGTAGTGCTGCAAACATCAAGTATTGAAAGACAATGCATGAATGAGACTACAGAAAATAATGTCTCAGTCTCAGAAGCTGTCTATGAAACACCATGATGGCAGACAATTGCCAGCTGAGGGCTGGCTGGAGGCAGCAGCTTTACCCAGCTTGTCGTGGGCAGCAGCTTGTTCAAGCCACTGTCAGCCTGTGCTTGGACTGACCCAGCAGACAGAGCTGGAAATTTAAGTGTAGCCTGGAAGCTAGGGAGGAGTGTCCAACAGATTGCTGTGGCCATCTCCTGTGAGAATATCCTCAATTTCTGAAGTCTGACACACTGTCCCATCCCAGATTCCATTCTGTCTAGAAACTTGAAAAGAAAAGGAAAAGCTGAGCCTTTGTCATCTCTTAGTTTTGCTTGTTACACTTGGTAAAACCATAATGTTTTTTTTTTTTAAATCTCAACATTCCTCACTATCCAACTCCCTCTCAATGCACAATGTTAAATAAACAACTATAACCAGCCACATGTTCCCAGAGTTTCTCTGGCCAAAATCACATTTTTAAAATCTAAAATTTCCCTTTTCTTTCACACAGTAAATGTCACACTCAGTCTGTACACAGACTAAGGCATTTAAAAGTTAACAGCATACAAGTAATACCAACTACTTAATGAGCTAGAATACAATCAATCACAGCTTTAAATGTCCTGAATTTTGTCATATAAACCTACATCATCACCAACTATTGTGTGACTCACAGCAGCGTTGACAAAAACATGAAATAGAATTGCTAGTTTTACAAACCTCTCAGTAAAATAAATCCACTCATTGAAGTGGCCACTTCATATAATGTCATTTTCATCACTGCAGATAACATAAATGAAACCAATTTATTCACTTCCTACGTCTGGTTCTCTCTTCAACTTAAAAGTTGAAGTGATAAAAGACATAATGCATTTTGCCTGAAAGTTAAAAACAGAGGCCCTCACAACTACTAAAGTATTGCATTAAAAAATGTTAACATCCTGCCCATTGCCCTCTTGAGCTTTAAGATTTATTATCACTCATAACTTACTGATAGTTTCAAATTTTTTTGAAATGTTAACAAAAAATTGTACATGTAGGCAGGTATGACAAAGCTATTTTAGTAGGAAAATCTCAGATATTTAACTGAAACAATACATTAGGATTGTACATTCACAGTGTAAATGTGTTTATTGTATATTTATAGTCAATTGTATATTTATACTCATAATGCAGCATTTCAGTTTCTTAATGTAGATCAATTGAAAAACTGATATGTGATCCATGAATAAGGCAGAGGAAAAATACTGAGATTTTAAATTAAATGATGTATTCAAGATGTCTACAAGGAATAGTAGAAGTAAATTGGTTGCAGAATCAAATGCCCATAGAACAAAAATATCCAACTATGTTGTATTTGGTCTTTTCATGGGTATAGTATGATTGGTTTTCCTTCCCTCCAAAGAACATATAAAAACATGTTCAAAATCTATTTTTATATTGCTTTTCATCTTCTATCCTTCTTATGAGATAGATACGGATATCAGAGTACATTCTACTCTACAAAGTGATCCCTAATATTAAGTGATGAATAATACAGCAGCCTTTTATCTGTCTTATTTTATACCTGGGTAAATATCACAAGCAGACCCTGGGGAGTGTCCCATGGTATTATCTACAGCATCCTGTGGTGACAGGGCTGGCTGGAGGGGCTGGATTGCAAGGCAGTCATTCAGGATGTCCTGGCCAATCTCTGAGCTTGATCGCAACTGAAAAACAAGAGATAAAAAAGGAGAAATTATAACAAAAGGTGGGCATGGACAAAAGAAAGGAAATAATCACAAAAATCCTTAAGACAGTGAAAAATTAAAATGAAAAATGTTGAGGTTAGAGAAAGAAATGGAGCACAATCAGAAACCTTCCCTTTTAAATCATTATTAATACCATCCTTTCAATCTAGCAGGCCCTTTTTGAATCTGAGGAAGAAAACTCTTCCAGATGCTTAACAAGACTGTACTTAGTACAAGCACTACTTGTACAGATAGGATCTTGGACAGAAGGACTTCAGTGCTCTTTTGTCACACACTGCAAAAGAAAGGAGTGGCCTAGTTAATGGGTATTGAAGATTTATCAAATGTCTGACATGCTTGTACCAGCGGAAGGGTACTTTAATGGATACAAATATTTTCATGCTGGTTTAATGCCCTGAACTGCCTCACCATAGGACCAGAAGAGCAAAGGTGCTCATAACACTGGAAGTGAGTGACTGGGAACAACCACTTAGGAGAGGTAATATATGGGCAAGTGGAAATAGGACCATTTCAATGTGGACTAAAGTTGTCTTGAGACACCATTCTTAAACAGACTAGGACTGTATTTGTTTCACATTACTGCAGAACTGAGAGTGCTCTGTCATGGCTGCAGCACCCTAAGAAGGATGGTGTGACTGTAATGCCAAACTGCATGCTGAGGTTTAGGACAGATTATGGATGCTACTGCAGGCTGCTGGGACTGATGCCTGTCCTGATCTACTGCTTGATGTTAATGTTATATATAAAAAAAGTTGCCTGTTCCTTTAAGTCATTTTGTGGATGTATTAATTTAAAAGCCTGGAAAATGAAGGTCTGTGCTTACAAGCGTGTGGGCTACTGCAGTGGCTGAGATGCCCATAAATATTCTGTCATGTCATCCAGGTTTGTGCAGCATGATGGAAAGAACCCTGACCTGGTGCACTTGGATGTGCTGTACCCTCCCAAGAAGAAAATCTCACAGAGGCCACTGAGCCTTCTCCTCTCTTGTTTGGTGGATGGGGGTGAGCAGGTAACAGTTAACTAGAACATAGCCTAGCACCTCTAAACAACTCCTAAGAAGAGGAAGAGGAACCAAAAGACAAATTTTTGCACATACTATACTGGGAAATTAATCACAGAATGGTTTTCATTTGAAGGGAACAAGTCCCAATGCCCCTGCCACAGGCAGAGGCACCTTCCACTAGATCAGCCTGTTCAGAGCACCAACCAACCTTGAACACCCCAGGGACGGGCAAGTGAAGAAAGAAAATAAGAGGAAATGATTCTTAACGCAACCATAAAAAGACCCATTGCCACAAGATGACCCTTGTGCCACGAAATGCTGATAAACACTCAAATTACTTTTGGTAATATGCACTGCTGTAAAACCATGGCAACTGAATGGAGAGCTGGTCTTGAACCTTCTAAACACCCAACCCTGTAGTTGGAGATACTACATAGCCTGTGACACCTATGCACACACTCTGCGTTCTGCAGATTTCTTCTCTTAAAAACTTAACCAGCCAGTGTTAAGTCCAGAGGTGAGCTACCTCTGTGAGGTACATTTGTTATTCTAGAACTGTAGGAAGGGGGAGAATGGATGAGGAAGAGGGAGAAGGGAAGAAATACCCTGACGAATGATTTTGTTTATTATCCATATTTACAGTCTGTTGTAAGCAGAAATATTTCTCCCACTTTGGTACATGTCATTTTCTGCTGTTATCTAGTAATTGTGCTAGGTTTCCTGCTATCACTAGTAATAGGGCTTTTTCATGAAACTCAGTGCTTGTAAATTAAATGTCAAATATATCCTCATTCAAATCCTTACACTACATTATCAATAAGCCTTATGTGAATTTAAATTTCTATGGAATCTAAAGTGAATATAATATAAAAAATCTGACTTCTATAAAAGAATCAGGATTCTATCATACAGAACACACAATCACAGAAGATGCCTGTGTACAGTTGTCTGAATTTTTTAAGAAACAGATAAATTTTCTATATCAGATGTCAGTCACTGATAAAACAGTGAGAAAAACAGGAAAATGAGAGTTAAGTATTTACATATTAGTTACAAGAATTAAGTCATTCTTTTAAAATAAAATATGCAACCACCTATTTTACAGATTTTTCTAATTTGCACTGTTCAGGAATCTTGTATTTGCATATCCTTTGATATTTAGAACAAATCTATCATGACAATCTATGCTGGCATTAATTTTCTGGCTTTTCAAAACTTATAAAAATGAAGAAAACCTAGGATCATCAACAGAACACCAAAAATAGAGAAAGAAAGACTGAGAGACAGCTGTGATCTGATTTCTGAGGATAGTTCCTATTTCATGCATTGGCTATGGTTGCTTAGTATTTTCAATCACAAGCTCTAGAAATACAATCGCAAGTCAGAAAAGGGCATAATCCAACACACTGTATATCAGTCAAATATTTTTACATACTTCACAGAAAACTTATTAACTTTTTAAACTTAATTACCATTTTTAACTGAAAGCAATGTCTTGCATTGTGACAAATCCAGGGAAATTGGGGCTATGATTCTTCTTTAGTATGTCAAGAAACACAGAAACACAGAACAGACAATGAAAAGACTAATTATCTTAAAACCAAGTAAAAACTACAAATCATTCACTGCAACTGTAAAACTTTTTCTTCAGTTGAAAAAGCTATAAAGGAGAAATAATAATTGACCAGCTATAACTGCTGCCATGCATTTCTTGCTCTGTTCTAACAACATTGCATTTCTTTTCCAGCCTGGACTGCAGACTTACCATCCAAGTGTGTAAAAGGAAGCTGACACTCTCTTTGACTTCTATATGAATTTTATCCCAGCACAGATCTCCCAGCACTGTGACAGAAATACATCACTTCCCCGTGACCATCTTGCTTCTTTCATGATCACTCAGCTGAGCACCAGTACAATCATGCTGAGACTGAAAACTTGGCAATCTGTTTTTAAGAACTGTATGGCCATAGAGTTACCTCATTGACTGGTGAAATCAATAACTGACAAGTCTGACATGGTGAGCACAGCCACATTCTGTGTACTGGAATGTAACATAAATTTATGGCTGACCAAAGTGCAAGTTAACAATCAATTGCTTCACTCACTTAAAACTCCCCTGTAATTGATATTTGGTCCAAAGATTAGTTTTTAAATTTAATAGCTCAATTTTATGGTAAGAATTGTGAAGTTTTGTATTTGGAAATACAGAAGCACTTCCATTATCACAATGTGGCAGTTTTTTCTAATATACAAAACAAATAATATTTCAGTCATGGTTTACAACTGTTTTACTTATGTGAAAATAAGATAATGTTTACCACCTTTCAGAATAATGGATGGAAATTCTACTCCTGTACATTTCGCATATGAATAAGTAGTTACCCAAATTAAATGAAACAAGCAGAAATAATTAGAAGGGTGTAAGATTCTTATTCCTTGGTTTTCAATTTAATTACATTTGAGTTCAAAAGCAGAGGTGTGCTGTTGATTTGACACATCACATAATCCCAGAGAAAATGTCTCCTTACAAGAAAAGATAATTTAAATTTTTTTTTCTCTCACTAATGTGTGTTTCATCTGAAATCTGCATGTTTATTTACCACCTGACTAGTTTCTTCAGCATTGCTCCTATATAAGAGAAGTCAGACACCATCAAAAAAAATACGATAGGTGTGTTTATGAATACGCTTCATATGAAAAGAATAGCTTGAGAAATCCTAAACCAGAAAAAATAGTTCAGTAACTTCAAAACCTGCCTGTACATATTCAGATTAACTCGATTAATTCTTCAGCAAAGTCTAGATACTGTCAGTCATTCAAACATGCCAGTTATCTCATCAAATCATAACATTTTAAGTCTTGCTTACATAAACGTGTGCTTAATATACATGCATGCTGTGCACTGAGTAAAGTATTTACATGTGTAAGTGAGACATTAGTTATAGTCTATTTATTTTTAAGCAGGTTAGATGTGTGTCTGCCATGTCTAAAACTAGCAAAACTGCCCCCCCCAAATACTGGTATGTTTCATTGACAGGAATTTTTGTTCTATGATCTGTTTTTGTTTTGTGTATAAAGACAAGGAGGAATTTCTGCTATTCACATAGTTTGTGTGTTAAGTTTACTAATGCCAAGTTCAAAGTAGGTAGTTTTTACTCATTTTCATTGTCTGTAATTTAAGCTGTCATTGTGAGAGCAAAGCACAACCTGTCTACACAGGGCCACATTGTACTAGCTTTTCTGTAGGAGTACCTGTAATTTAATATTTACTTGTACAGTTAGACTAAAATTATGTCCTACTAGTATCATGGCATTGAGAGTACACAGATATCACCACTAGAAAAATTTAAGTTTATGAAGCGATGTGGTAAGACAGTATTTACTCATATTATGGTTTTTCTTGCTGGATACAGATCATCCTTTTGCTCACAAAGATCAGCTTCAAGGTTCAGCACTTTCTTGCACAGTACTAAACCTTTCTGACAACAGACTATGACACAGAATCAATAAAAATTGTCCTAACTCTTGCCTCTGCAGGCTACAGACATCTTGGGGCAATGAAGCAATGCGACAGAAGAGATTCTCTGTACCCTTTGTTTTCAGGGAGTCATCTGTGCAAGACTTCTAAAGAGAAATAGTCTGCTAATCGTCTACCACAGCTTTCAGATATGCCTCTGTGTGTGCGTGTGTGTGTGTGTGTGTGCTGCTTTTCTCTGCCTTTTGATCCCGTTTCAATTAAACACTTGGCCAGAAAAAAAAAAAATCAAGTTCAACTAGCCCACCTGCACAGTAGTGATGCTAGGTTCTATGCAAGAAATACTTACTTTTGCTACTCTCAAAGTTTCACTATATTGAATGTTTGAGTTATAAAAATATAAAAATTATTTCCATCTTCGTGTTCTAGCATAGATCAGGAAAACACATCAAAAATAATTTTCAGTGTCTTGGATTAAAAATCAAAAAGACCTGGAAAAACTTCAAGTCAAGAAGAAATTCTGATTTAAAGCAATTTTGTAAGAGGAAAACACTGTTGCATTAAGATTGATAACATTAAAATGAATTCTGCTCTTATTATACATAGAAAAGAGAGTTTTCTTTTGATTGGCATTATTTTAATTTGAGAAATATTTTGCATTAAATCATTACTAAAACAATACAGACTACCAAGAAGACTACCTTAAGGGAAGAATTGCAGCTGGGACAGATCTGAAAGGAAACATCTAATTTAAAAAAAACCCTGAAAATCTTACTTTAAAAAAGGGAAGTACAGTTAGAGTGAGTGCAGTGGCCTTTTTCTAAAATAAATAAAAAAACCACATTCCATTTGAAAGTTGAAAAGCAGTCATACAGATGTTTGAACACATACACACACACACATATACATACACACAAAAATACACACACACATACAAACACACACACACAAACACACGCATATATGACATCTCTTCCACATCATTCCTCATCTGTCCCATGTCAGGATGCATCAAATCTGAAATGTTATACAAATTATATCTATGGCCCTTTTTATTTCATCCTCTTCTTCAGGCAGTTCCAAGAGGCTTGTAACTGATTTTTATGTGAACATCAGTTTAATAGCTGACCAGTTCAATTCAAAAAACAGGAAAAAACCTACTGTTTCATGCCAGGCTGATTTGGGGATATAGCTATTATACGATATTGCTAAGCATCTGTTTTTTCCAAGTAAACGCAACCTGACAAAGAAAACACTTCTAGTGCAAAATTATTTGCTTTCTTGTTCTGAAAATACATCTGTTTGGCAAATTTTCACTTCATGAGAGGAAAAATGTGTAAAATAAACACATACTTATCCACCAGGTGCTTCATTTAGCACAAACATATTTTTCTCCTTATCACAGATTACCAAAAATTGCCATGGTAATCTGTAGATTAACAATTTCAACAATTATACAGAAAGAGGTTTTCAGATTTCATTTGTAATTTTTTTTCTTGAACTGCAGCATCCTTTACATAACACTGGCCTTCACTCTAAATATTTAGTTCTGTATTTATCTCCACCTGAACCTAAATGTATGCATGTACCAGGTCATACATGAAAATACTCTCTTTAAAACAATCTCTTGAAGAGAGTCTAGGAGTAGAACTGAAAAACTCTACTACTCTACTATCAAGAGGTCAAAATCATTAGCCTTCAGCCATATGACTTCTACTTTTGCAAAAATTCTTCAAGGCATCCCTGTACATTTTCATTGTCTGTGAATTGTCTGTTTAGTGTGCTACATGGCATGATAGCAGCCAGACAGGAATTTTCTAACATGGTTTTGACTATTAGAGAGCAGGCATTCTTTAGTGCAGTGTGCTGGTCACTCAGGGGATCCTTCCTCCAGCTGAGCATCCTGAGCATCACATAAACAGAGTGTTTATTGTACACACCAATCACACATTCTTCAGCTATCCCCGCTGGCTAGATGTTTATGTATTACTTTATTTTACATAGTTGTACCCCTTATCAGAAGTCCTTATAGGTTCTCTGGGACCTTCTTTGGCAGTTTTCAATGCCCCACGTCCTTTTTATGTGGCTCAACCCCCTTTTTCATGTAAGTGCAATATCCTTGTTTTGCATAACTTCTGCTTTGTCAGCAGAGCTCAGCTGGCATCCTGATTGCATTTTGTGCAGCTTCTGTTTGCCTAAATTACATCCTTCATCTATTTCTCCAAGGCTGTGCTATTCTTTTCTCCTTATCAGAGTAAAATGCTGCTCTGCTCTGCTGTCTTTATCAGGCAAGACAATGACGTGAAGTGCTGGTTAGGCTAGCACTGCTAACTTTCCGAGTTTCTACTGTCTCTGATTCTGTGTCAGGTTGGGTTTTTTGTTGTTGTTAAAGCCATAATTCAGCCCTCCTCAAATGCGCCCTGCAAATGAGACATGGATGCTTCAGGAGAAGTACTGAGGACTCCAAAATCAGCACCTGCCAGTGCAGCTGCCCAAATCCAGATCCAGCAGTGTGAAATCACAGAGATCTCACCCTGGAACAGGAACCCTCATTGAGGACAGTACTAAAGACTTGAAGGGTATATGTGCTGGTATCAGGGTGCTGAGCTGCAACCTCCTAGGCATCCTGTGCACAGTTTAAGTCTTGCTTGCTCAAACCCTGGTGTTGCTTAAGGAGCATAATGAACAGGAGAGTGCATTCAAAGCCCAGACTGAAGTTTGATAGGCTAATGAGAATCATGGAATCATTCAGATTGAAAAATACCAGTATGATCACCAAGTCCAAGTGTACACCCAGCACTGCCAAGCCCACCCATAGAGTCTCTCTACCAGAAGAGAGAAAGATTCCTGCTTTATCAAGACCATGTTCATGCATAAAGTGTTGCAAGGAAGTGAAGACAAAGAAATAGAGAAAAGGATATTGTTTGATAACAAAAATGGACCTGAAGAACAGGAAATGCTCTGAGCATGAAATTGTTTACAGATTTTTGA
Source organism: Cardinalis cardinalis (assembly GCA_014549065.1). Classification (NCBI taxonomy): domain Eukaryota; kingdom Metazoa; phylum Chordata; class Aves; order Passeriformes; family Cardinalidae; genus Cardinalis; species Cardinalis cardinalis. The sequence goes on along the minus strand of JACDOX010000161.1, from coordinate 1,248,330 downwards.
GACAATCTGGGTTGGTTTCCTTTTTTCTGCCATGGGTGTTAATGTAACAAGAGTGACAGCACTTACTCTTTCTTTCTTATGCACTTTTCAACATGTCACACTACCAGAGTTCACTGGAGTGTAAGGTCAGGACAGAAACCAAGTGCAGGAAGGAATCAGTATATGGAATAACAAACATTAACCAATAAGTAAAATGAACCAACAATCTCCTGGTTATAAAACAGCCACAACTGTCAGAACACCATGAAAACCACTGGGGGATTTCAACTTTTCCTTCTCCCTGGTGAGCAAAGTTCTAAATGTAGTGCTGGCAAAGCATATCGCCCACAATGGGTGTTCCTTGAGAAGCATGCCTTGCTCATCCCACCTCAGCACACTCCGCTGCCACTGCAGGGCGGTCAGCCACAGCCAGTGCTACACGGCTTTCAGAGCTGTCTTCAGACACATCTCACTGATCATGCTCAAAAGAACTGGTCACTCCTAGTTTCAACAGTTTTCCAGCAAATTGTATGATTAAATTCCTTAAACACTGCTGTCCATTCATAATCCCTTTTTGCAAACATGCCTTTCATGAAAAATTGCTGAACACCATGGTGTCTGATTTATATTTCATTCTGAAGACAGGAAGTAAAGGGATTGAAGTTAGGGATTTAAACACTTACTCCTTACTGCATTTTCTTCTGCAGAATAGTTTCTTAGTTGCCATGGGCACTGCTCACTGACCCCATGGCCCTGAATACACTTCTTTTTGCATTGGCGACATCTTTTAAGTGAACGTCATAGAGAACAAATGAGGGAAAATATCCTTATTTTCAACTGCTCTCAAAGCAAGAAAATAGGTTTGCTTCTCTTTCAACCCATTCTCCTGTTTGCAGTTTAAACACTGCAATCTGGACAAAGAGTCTGAATAAGGTCAAGCAAAAACTGAAAGACGCAGATGCCACTTATCTCATATGGTAGTATGTTTGCTCCCTGTGAGGAAGGTGTTCACAAACAGAGCAGCTCTTCCAGATTAATATAGTCACATAATGGAGACTGTCACTGGAAATTAGCTTAGTGCCGGTGGTGTAATGCTGTAACCCTCCTTGGCTCCCACCTTCCTCATCAATTAAGCATTCTGAGTTAGAAAAATATTTTTAAAAAATAATTTCATTCATGTAAGAAACACAATAAGCACCGTGTTTCTTGTGTTGCAAAAAAGCTTAGTTCAAATACTGAGAAAGAAAGGAAAGAAAAAACTGGAAAGCTGTCATTAAATTAACAGACAAAGGATACTAGCTAAAAAAAAAAATCCCCAGACACTGTTTTCTTCTTGTGTAATTCACAAAATCTAACGGCTAGTATAAAATTTTGGTTTTTTCTAGAATCTTTAAGCAAAGATTCTGGTAGCTTTGTCACTTGTGTGGTAAAATCAATATGTAGTCACAATGAAAACCCTGTTTCTACTGTACTGTAAAAGAATTAAAAAGGAGGAGAGGAGAGGAGAGGAGAGGAGAGGAGAG